>JAQFZH010002784.1:0-15488 GCA_034695485.1 Entomobrya nivalis | reverse complement strand
TTGGTCAAATATTATTTTTGGTTATTAGCAAATAAAGTTCAAAAAATATCTCCATTGTTTTCGTGTTTACTTTATATCGAAAGTATGCAAAAACCTATTATTTAGTTACAAGGAACACTTCCCAAGTGTGCGTTGCGTGTTGACAAACGAAATACAGTCTCTAAGAAAGTATTTATTGTGGATTAATATTTCAAAAAAATGGGACTGTAAAATCAATATATATCCATTGCGCTAGTATTGACCTAATACCAGTATCTAAAGGAATGTTTAGTTACTTGGCAGGTATCCTACGATTCTACGTAGCATTTTGATAATTTCTGTTAGCTTGTTTGCAATACAAGCCACCCCACATGCACTGGCCATGAATGAAGTATAATTGAACCGTTGAGTCATATCCCAAATGTGAACTCCGAATAATTGTTTTTTTTTGCAATATAGATGTTCTCCAGCCCGATAAATTCATTGATTTAAAATTCAATTATATTTTGGTTTGTATTTATTAACATTTTCCAAAACACTGATTGATAGCCATGAATAAGCGAGTATTTAGCTTTCAAACTAAAAAAATATCCAATTATTTCTGGCGAGTGTCTGAGAATGAGAATGGGTAAGTCAGTAATGACAATGCAGGCCATTTTGGTAATTCACAAGCCCACTTACATCTTTTTCTCAAAAGTACCAAGACAAAATTTGTATTGATTTTAAAAAGTAGCGTCGCTTCTCGTAAAAAAATAATAGTGATCATGCCAGCCAAAAGGAAATTCGACTTGGTCCAAATCAATCCCTGAAACCACTGACTCCGTTTATTGAAAAAAATATCACAAAAACATTTATTGACCTGACGGTTTTCAATGAATCTTAGTCAGACAACTTCATGTAATTTGATAAGTAGGATCGCTTCACAGTTTCCTCTAAATTCTAAGTATATACTAAGAGGTTATATACGAGGAGTTTTAAAGCCTACATTTTCAGGATTTAATACAGGCAATAGCCTCATTGGCAAACCCGGCCAAAAACGTTCATAACAAATCATCGTTGTTATGCTGGTTGCAAAATTCGGAAAGTTCAAGGTGGCGTCACCGTAAAAAAGGGAAACATACCTCTACAGCTGCAAAATATCGACATATTATTTATTAACCAAATATATAACGTGATCAGCAGCAAACAGCCAATTAATAATGAAGGTAAGCCTCAGTCATCATTAGGTCAGAGTTCTAGTACATGTAGCCAGCCGCGTTGCAGTACAAGTGGCGGTGGGAACCTCAGTTCTAGTTCAGGATCTCGATCAAGCAGTAGTAGAACCTCTAGTTGGGTGGAGGAAGGTGCAATCTCTCGTGCTGGGAATGGTGAAATTTGACCGGAGGAAGGTGCTATCTTTTGTGCTAGGAATGGGGACATTTGAGTATAGGAAAGGGATTACTTTGTTTTGGAGTGGAAGGGGCCTGATTTGGTTAAAGGAACAGTGTCAATTCAGGATGCCGGGCTATCAGTGGGTTTGGGAAAAATAAGATCAGGCACAGTACCCACCAAAGGAGGGGTTGGGAATAACTCATGAATGATTACAGATCTAGAAAGGTCTTGAGGAACTTCATCTTCATTTCGACCAGTTACTGTAGCGTAACTGTAACGTAAGTCTGAATTTATATAAAAAGTGGTTTTCTTGAGCCAATTTTTTGCAAAATACCCGAAAGACCTAATGTTGAAATAATTTCGATATTCCATATACATATATTACTTTAAACTATGGTCTTCTTTAAATTACTATAAAAGTTAAATATAATTTTTAATAATAAAAAACTCGAAATAAAGTATAAAGAATAGTTTTAAGTCAAATATCAATGGTATATAACTCCTGCAATAGTATTCTAGACGCAGTACCAACACTCTACTCGAACTTTCCGATTCCGTCTCTCTGCAAAAAGATATCTGAAAGAGCACTTCGCAATGTGCGGCTACGTATATACTCCTTTAACCTTACTTGAGGAACCTACATGAGTTTCGATAAGAAAACTGGTAAAATCGTGCCGAATAATCGTTACTTTTATTTCAACATGTATGTTATAATATTAGCCCGCTATCAATAAACATTGAAGTAAAACTTAATATTTATATAAAAGTATTTTGTAATAACTTTACAGGCTATTTGGAACTTTTGGATGGTCGGTTTTTGCAATTGTTCACATTGTCCAGCTCGATCTCAAGACAAATCCAAACAGCATACCTAAAGAAGCCGGTAGCCCATTTGATCCTAGAATCGGAAAGCAAAAAATGTTTGCATTTGCAACGACTGTCATTGCATGCAGGCTGCACAACAGGGTGAAATCTGTATTTTGTAGTGGTAGGAGCATTGAATACACCATTAGCAATTTGCCGGTATCAAAGTCAGTTCTTTGGGGTATTAGTGGATACATCGGATGAGTTTATGGACAAAGCTGTACCAAGGAAATTTATGTTTAGAAAATTTGCATATAGTTGTCAAACGTATTATGTGGAGGAAGCATATCTGTTTTTTCACTATAGTAAAAGTACATTCTTAGAACTTTGCGCAGCCGGACTCGACTATTCAATAAATTTAATGTCCTGGTAGATCTGTGTTCCAAGAAATTAATTATGCGATTTTGTTAAAAATAAGTGGTTGTTGGTAAAAGCTAGCCACTATCCAAGTGAAAACGGAATCATCCGTGGGTGTGTGTGTGTGGTAGTCTTCATTTCTATGTTTAGCATTTTTTTGTAACATTATCATAGTTTTTCCTTTTAATGTAATTCTTTATACAAGTAGATTCATTATACTGCTATCAAAGATAATATCATACAAATACATCAATAAAAAAATACTAATAAATAAATACACAGTAGGCATTGATTTAAAGTACTCGGTGTATTTTCATTTAAATACCTAGCTTGTCCTATTTCATGCCTTATCTGCCTATTTGTCCTGCAAATCTAAAAAAACATGATTTTTCTTTGCAAAAAACAGTACAACCAAACCGCAGAGCTAAACCGAATTTAGTAGGACGAGTGCATTACGATCTTTGTGGTAAAACCTATTCATGCATAGATTTATACCAAAAATATGTGCGTTTTAAGCACAACAATGAAAAACCATTTTTCGTATGATGAGTCGTAGTGTATCTTTCTAATCCAGACTTTGATGACTTTTTCCCGTCCACTCCTTCACCAACTACCGAACCAAGCTCATGTCTCATGAGATTAGATTTTTTTAGTTTTTTTAGTTCTAGAAATAAACCCTTGATTCATATTTGTGTATATGAATCTACAAGCAAAACTTTTTTTTTATTACGGCACATTTTGGTTCCCGGAGAGGATCTCGGTCAGTGAAATGACCTTGTACTTTCCACTATATATTAGCCAGGACTGATCACCCTTGCCTAGTTACTTCCCAATTAAAATGCCCAAAAAACTGCAGTAGTGTTGTGTAGGTGGTTATCAAAAGTTATCATCAAAAGGTAAAGGAATAGTTTTTCACAGTGCTCATCTCAAAAAGTGCAGATACTACTCATCCTTCGCCCTTGGCAAGTACGGTTAGAGGAAACCCAAAAATCGAGTATTATTTTACAAAACAAGGGATAGAGAAACTCTGCACTTGCAAAAAGAGTATCATAATAAGTTAGGTTAAAAAATCAAATTTAATCTTCTTAATTATTGCTTGTTCTTTCGCTACAAGTCCACTTACACTGAACAAGTCGGCGTTGTCTATCATCTTCACTAGTTACAAGGTGAAAGATACACATACCTTATCAGACGTGATAAGGAAGGTATACAGAAGTGAATATTGGTATTTTTACAACACAAAATTAATGTGAGTTCAACAATAAAAAACTGATTTGTGTTAAAGTTCTCCGTTAGCAAGTGTGCTTCTGTACTTTTAAGTACTGGAAGGAACGAAAGGAATATTCAACAAAATAAAATTGTGCTACGCTAAAAACGAGTCAGTGTAATAGCATTTAGTCATCACTCAAAGTCCCCCTTTTTTGTGCTAGTGTGCTTCTGTACTTGTGAGTATAGTAAAAAGGGAAGAAAAGTGAATTAGTGAATTCAAATACAAGCAACACTGAATTAAAGTAACCTGTGCCAATCCAGTGAATACGATTTTTTAAATCTGTGTAACACCCTCCGACAGCCATGTCTCTGACACCCGGAGTGTTTCCTGTGACATCCCACGAAGGAAGCGTTACCGGAAACCCAGCAGGAAGTAAGTTGGTCAACTCTACATAATCTGAAAGGACCGTGCAACCTTGAAGAACCCTGTCAATGCCGAGCATACGCACCAACAGAAGTGAAGACGAACCCACTCCGTGCACCTTAAGGCACCAGTGAAGTCGCCAAACCGTAGGCCAGGTCAACTTTAGAAAAACAAAATACATATTATTATTAGCCTCTTTTTTCTCTTCTCCTACTCCTCTATATTCTTGCTTGCTTGAGCATTCCTGCATAAGCATAACGCAACACGAATGAGCAATCTACCTACTGCGAGAAATACAACAAGAAGGACGAGAAGTAACTCAGTCCCTGAAGAAGTTCCCAACGTAATTTCTCTGGATTGTGAAAGGAGTACTCTTCGGCACCGGAGCGTCATGAGCGACGACGAAGATCAAACTACTCCAACTGGAGTTTCCCGTGCTACAACTCAACCAGGAGGAATGGCACAAGGATCGGGTCAAACAACAGAAAGACCAATAACCAATAACAAGGGATCTCTTAATGATGACGAGTCCGGAACTGAACAAGTGAAAACTGGAACGGTCATCAAGACAAAACACGACAAGCCCAAAAATGCGAAGGAAAATGAGGTTTTGTTTTCAAGAGTGCTGGAGATCATAGCATCGACCGGCGCCCAAGATTTTGGAGCAAAATTTAACGGCTACTTCGATCGATTGGATCGACGAATAAATACAAGAATGATCAGGCTTTGGGAGTTCCAACTCAGTTAAAAATCATCAATAAGGATTTACAAGATCTCCAAGATAAGATCTCAGAGTTGGGTGTCACACTGTACCATGCCTTCTCTCCAGGCGCAGAGTTAGAGGAGTTAGGGTCTGACCTCCAAAACCAATTCGATCGTGCATACAAACATGCCATGGAACTAGAGATGACTGAAAAAGTTCCCCCTAAGAAACAAACATTAGGCCACCGCACACCTAAACTTACCATACCTAAGTTTAATGGGCTTCTTTGGGAATGGCCTTCATTTAAATCCAATTTCATCAATCTTACCTCAACCCTCCCTCCAGTGGATCAACTAAGGATGTTGATAGACGCCATCAAGGGCTCGGAAGCGCATGACTCCATCAAGGACCTATCCTTGACACGACCAAATTGGTTCCTGGCGTGGAAACGCATCACAAACAGATATGATTCCCCCAGGGAGATCTTGTCTTATGCCATACGTCCAGTGCTGGAGATGAAGCGACTCCATCATCAAAGCGCCTCAGGCCTCCACAAAATCGTCGCCACTGTACGTACTACAATGGCTCAACTGAGTCAGGTTGACTATGGCAAAATGCCTCAAAGCCACGTTATTTATCTACACCTGATCTTACAAACAATGGATCAACAAACTCTGTCTGAGTTTAACAATACACTAGTGAGTGATGATGTACCAACACTCGAGCAATGTTTCTCATTTACGAAAGTAACGAAAACATATTTTGTATTATCATCAGGAATATTTCACACTCATCATTTAAATTTTTAAAAGTAAAAATTTGCACACATTTACCTTTTCTTAAACCCTTCAAGTTCATCAAGGGTCAAATAGCGTCCATTCTTCGTTCAGGTCGTTTCCCAGTGAGGATTTTGACGTCGGAATACGTCAAATGGAAGGTGGCCCCCAACATGAAAGTTGACTTTGGTGCAATTCAGTTGACCCAAGCACAGAGTAAACTTACAATCCGTAATTTTACGGCGGTTTGCTGCGTGTTCAACCAAAAATAACAAGTAAAGGGCGTACGAGTTGTGAGCTCTGAAAGGGGAAAAAATTACACGAATTTATCTGCAAAATTGTAAATTCACCAAAGCACCAACACTTAGTTTTACTTACCCGTCAGGACTGTAATTGTCTGGAGCCACCAGGTTTTCAGCATCTTCTGGTTCCAGTTTAAAAGTACCATATACTTTTTGGAACTTTACGTTTTTCCATCAAAGTGAAAAATTCATCGACCTACTTGTTATCCTCGTTCTCCTCGTCCTTGTCCTCAAAATTATTTACATCGTAAATAGTGAAACGGAGACCTTGGATTCACACCAGTGCAGTATGCGAAGACCGTGACGCCAAGACGAATTTTGTTTTCCTTGTCCAAATACAAACGCTTTCTAGGTATAGCCTTTTGGATTTTCGTCACGAAGGGAATTCCCTCATTTCTTTTCTGCCTCTATTGGATATAAAAATTCGACGGAAGCAAAGATAAAACTGTCTTTCTTGCCTGTCGTTTTTTATTCAGCACTTCCCAGTCACTCAGCATCATTGAACTTGGGAAGCTGACGCCATCGCTGTCTTCAGTCGGTGAATTGTAGCAAATGCGAAAATAGCAAGCTTTCAGTAACACGACGTCCACCTTCTCAGCCGAACAGCTTTGAAGTATGTCAACAAACCCAATCTTTTGTAAGTAATGATTGATTTGTAAATCGTTTAACCGTAAAAGTCCATTTTCTCCAGCTGCAATAAAAAAAAATATAAAATTAGTATTGTATCTAAAAACCAAAAACCTGTCGTTTACCAATAAAACTAATCCCACATCTTCGTTTATCTGCATAATGGACTCGGCTGGTCTTGGAGGGACATCATTAGTGCCTGGTCGTGGTGATGACGGATACTACAATTCCTAGGAATTAAATCCAACATGCTAGTGGAATTCACTCGGAATCCGGTTGCGTGGTACGGGTTTGGAGTGGAGGGAGATGGGGCAGGTGTAGCTGGCCGAGTTTTCCTGGTTACGGTTGCCGTGCGCGGTGCTTAAGTTGTAGGCTTCCTCTTTATGTTCTTGCTTGGCACCTAGTATTAATTAAAATTATTGTTGAAATTTGTAACGTATGCAACAAAAATACTAAACTCTTCACAGTAATTTTTCAACATTTAATATTTGAATTAAAAAAAAATTAAACCTTTTTAGTATGTGCCCCCGTAGAGATTTCCGTGATGTACTTCTTCCCATATTGATTTTGGTTGAATCTTAATGGAACTTGCTTGTTAATACTGGTTAAATGTATTTGGTGTCGCAAACAGTCAAACACGAAATGAACCCAGTGAAGTAGCTAGCTCGATATTTCATTCACAAAGCCTGGCTGCCTTTTTCTTTGGGATGCTGAAAGATTCAACTGAATGCAAGCATTCATATTATTTTCTCGTAAAAACAATATTGCTTTGCCCTTTTACATCACAAGTGCATATATTGCTGCGTGAACCATGAATGATGCATGTACATAACTTATTAGTTCCCTTGTAACGTCCTCTGAATGCACGGCACTCCTGTTATTTTAAGCTCTTTACAAGGAAAGAGAAACAAAAGCCTCTGCTTTCTTGGCTGAAGTAGACAAAAGATGTGATACTAAAACACAAGTGCAGCTTTTTTGCCATCATCAAAACTAGACAGGGGTACTTTTATGACCATAACGGTTTCATGGCTTGCACTATTTACAACTTTTTTTTCAAAGGCAAAAAGAAGTGGAGATCTTGTCTGCCGTCTTCGATGAGAAGCTAAGGGAATAATAGGTATACAAGCCTTCATATTATTTTCTATATTAGAAAAACCATTTTGCTTAGCCCCTTTACATCACAGGTGCATATATTGCTGCGTGCACCATGAGGCATGCATGTACATAAGGTACTAGTTCCCTTGTCAACTACGTCCTCTGGATGAAAGGCTCTGCTGTTATTTTAGGCTCTTCCTTACAAGAAAAAGAAACAATAGCCTTTTCTCGTTTTCCCGGCTTAAGAAAACAAAAGAAGAAGTGTTAATAAAACCATGTATGCAAACCATAGTCATCATCACCCGTACCTATTTTGGTACTACCACCACCAAATCATCATCATCGCCTCGATCATACGGGCCCCTCGAGAAAATCGCTTAAGTACACAAAGTGTATTGCGAAAACGCGCTCAGCGCTACGTAGTCCAATTTGCGGGAAAACGAAATTTATAGTCTACTTCAATGCGTTAAAGGAAAAAATCAACATGCATGAATTTGTCAACCAAACGTTGAAGGTAAAATTGTCACATTTTAGGAAAAATGACGGCATAGAAACCATAATAAATTAAAATACGGTGAATTTATATACTATTGTTATGTCATCATTATGTGCCAAGAGACGCGATGTAAATTACTGGAAAGAACATAATTACAGGATAACCCAAAGAAAACGTTCGGATATTATGTAAGCGATCATCTGACACAGTACAAAGAATCTTTCATAAATCTATTATAAATCGGTAAAAAAAAATTGTACGTCAAACAGTTCATTAAACTTTTTATTTTGTTTGCAAATATCATAATCCAGTATTTGAGATAAATATTTGACGAGTCATTCGTTTCAATTTATAAATGTAATAAAAACTACCACACTTGTTCTGAATATTTTCAATGTACAATTTTTAGCATAAAGTTTTTATACCGTTTATTGTTCTTTTTACCGTTTAACATTAGATAAGGTTGAAATAAAAGTGAATATGTGGAAATAATTCGAGTGACCGTGCAATTTTTTAAAGAATCAAATATTAAATTTAGATAACAAAAGGTTTGGTTCAAGTATTTTACTCATTTTTAGCTATGATTGTTAGCTGGTGATCTCAAAATTAAGATTTGGTATAAGCATTTGTGTGGAAAAGCGGACACGACAATTGATTACATTTAGTATTTGTTTAAGACAAACTTAAATTTTCCTTTTTTTGAAATATTAAATTGAATTAATAAATCTTTAGTTCCTGGTGAGGATTTGTGGATTTTTCTGCCTGAAATGCATGTCGCTTGTGTATTAACCATATGTTATTCAATTTGATATTGCGAGTATGAGTATGTGCGTCAAAAATATGTTTAGGTTTTATGCTGATATATCAATTAATGCTGTGTATAGCTAATATATTGCTTACTACGCAGACTCTATTTCTTCTTATTGACACCCTGATTACGAATCCAGATTTTTTTACGTGCTTAGATTTCCACAGTTTTCCCTTAAGCTTTATATTATCTTATGAAGTTGGCTGATGATATCATTTCCCATTTCACATTGGTTCATATTTGAGGTACAAAAACTTATTGATAACAGTTCTGTTTCCATGAAATTTGCAACCAGGTGTTTAACAATTTTGGGAAAAGTTACATCATAATGTTAAAACAATATTACATGTACATTACACAATTCGATTTATCAAGTAAGTTAGCGTCGGTAATTATTTAGCTTCCATGAAATTCAAGGTTTTATACCATCAATGTTATGAACGAAAGCATATTTCTCGACCACTAAATTCATTTGACAAAGCTTTAATTTCAATAAAACAAATATATGCATAGCCTTTCGACATTGACAAATGACTTTTACAAATACTGGAAAGCTGATAGTGCAGATTTCTGATGAAATAATCATAGTACCTTGCCACCTGTCATAACAGTTTTTAGAAAATTGATGACAAATAATGCAATAATTTACGTGCACATATATAAATCAAATCCGACCTTGTACCTATTTATTGGGTATATAAACCGTCCGCCGATATTTAATTTCATAATCCAACACTATTTTGTGAGTATCAGTGGTAATCGAAAATTTCATTAACAAATTTAACAAACATACTTATCCAGTTAAATAGTAGGCTAATTGAATTGTGTTTTTATAGAAATGAGTTTTCCATTTTCTTTGAAACTTTTCCTAACAATTTTGGCGATTGTTAAAGAAATAGCTAGCCAAAGTTCATGTGTATCCACACCCCCAAGGCCCCCAAGATGTGGCAAGGCTATGGAATCCAGTGATGACCACATTTCCTATAGCCCATACGAGTACATAGGAGACAACGAAAGATGTGTGTGGACAATACCAGCTTTTTCCAATAGCTCTACTTTCCAATTCCACGTACTCTACACGGGATTTCCGTACACAGAAAATTGGACAGATTCTGAGCCTCGTCTTACAATATCGGGGATACCAATAGCCGAAAATACATACCATGATGTGTAAATAAATTTAATTATTATAGAATATTTTTTGAAACAATCAAGTTATAATCTATTTATTTGCATTTTTAAAGATCTGGACCCGGAAGTATAAACGTTAACGGAAGCAGTACGGCGGTAATTGCGTTTAGTTCTGGACCAAATGCCAGGTCCTTAAACATGACAGGCTTTGTGTTAGAATACGAAGTGGAGAGGACGATAAAACAAAAGACTTTTATTAGTCTTGAGACTGCGCACTTGCGCTACTACCCGAGTAGTGGACAATACATTGATACTTCTGTTGTTGTTGTGCCACCCAAATACAATTTATTTCCAGGAACTAAATTCCCATTGATTTATTTGGAGGCAGGGAAAACTCAGGAAAGCCAGAGGTGCACTTTTAAACAGGATGTTTACCATTATGACAGAAATAATATTACTAATCCATGGAAACATCGACTGAGGTAAAACTTTAAAAGAATATTTCCCATTGAAATTGTATTTGAATCAAAGATAATTTACTTTAATTTGGTTTTCTAGTTTTTGCAATGGAATCGTATCAGTTAGTATACCTGGACATGATGACGTTATGATAACCACCTCGGCATTCCAATCAGGTTCTAACAGCGTTATAAGGGATCAATGGTATTTTCATTTGAAATGCTGTTGTTAAATTTTAATATCCATTCATACTGTTGTTATGTGTCATATGCGTGTTATAGCCCAAATGTATATATTGAGATATTTGATCACAAAATTAAATAATTAATGTACCTAATAAAAACTATGCTGGTATTAAATTTATTGCTAATTTGAATTATATGCTTTATTAGCACTTGGATTTTTTTAAATTAAGATCTTATTTTTACGCCTACTGTTCATCAGTTTCTTAGCAAGTAGTATTCAATAGATATGGCTTTATTTTAAATCAAGCTTAACGAATTTTGTAAAAAAATGCTCATCTAGAATGAATTTGAAGCTCAGATTGAGATTTATTTGCGTAAACGTTATAACAAATTTAATGCTGCGTATATTGGAACCTCTAATTGAAGAACTTTATGGACAAACAATTATATATGTACATAGAAAGTGTGTTGAAACACTTTTCTTTCGCATATCAAATACCATATAAGCCTTTTTTTATAAACTTTATTACGGACAAAAATATATATTGTATGAGCAAGCCAAATAAATATTTTTTGCAAGCTCTACAATTATTCAAAGTAATTGTAATGTTTAAGCAATATCTACCGTGTATAAATTTGATGTAACGATTATAGGTTTCTTAAATAAAACTATTAGACGAAATTGTCAAGTGTTATCATAAATATACTGTATTTAGTAACTTAGCACCACAATAAACTTGCCAAATGCACTATTCTGCTGCAAAATGCTCCTTAGAATAAATCTACAATACTAAATATCATGTTAAAGTTTTATTGGTGATATGCCAGCATTTCTGTTTGTATTAAAGCGTGAAGTAAATTTTTTTATCTAAATATATGGATGCAAACTTTGTAGAGAAATGCTACTTTTTGGCTTATATTTGTATCAATGCAACAGAAGTAAATTTACCAGCATATCCACAAAAAAGTCCACAAGTGCTGCTGGAGTTAAACGATCAATATAGTTGACCGATCCTAGCTTCACTTCAAGTGGCTGAAATGACCTAACCGTTTTTCGAAATATTTTTCTCATTCGGCTTTCCCCACTTCCAAACTTCATACAGACAGATCGAAAAGCTTCAAGAGTGTGTTCCGAATCGTCATATATTCCCCCAAATGCTCCATAGCCAAACAATATACATGCAAAAGACTGGGAAGCAGCCGACACCATTATTATAAGCTGTACAAAGTTCATTTCTGCTCTACAAGTAATGAGAGCCAGTTGCCCAATTACGTTGCCCACTCCAATAAAACTGAGCAAAGTGAACACGAAACGATCCCCGTTGATTTTGTTAAAGTAGCAAAGTAATATTTGTAGTTCCATGTAAAACTTTGCCATTTTAAAACAATGTTGTTTGTTAGCCAGGTGCTGAATATTTGACAAAAGTGTGCTCAAATAATATCGCAAACAAAATGCAACCAAAAAATACAGTTGGTTCACAACAAGAAAGTGGTTGGCAAAGATTTTAAAAACAGACCAATATAAAAGCCCAATACTTATCGTCCAATACAGCTTTGATGGTAGTCCAGTTAAGAGGTAGCTCTGTCCAGTTTCGTTTCCAAGCACTTTTGAACATTCTTTCAAAAGCCAAAATCCAGGTGCATGTGGTACACAAGGGTTAAGCCACAACCGTAAAGTGTGACATGGTAGAAGGCCCACTGTGGTTATACCGAATATTTGAAACGTTTTTATAACAGATAGGTACAGTTTTCCTGGCTTGAAATACAGGCGAAAAAAACCCGTAGATGTTTCTGTAACAAAACGATACTGAAATGTAAATTTGGTAAAGTTCATATAGAAAGGCTAGCGTATTCGTCATACCGTTTAGTAGTTTCCGTTCAAATTGAAGAACCATGTTGAACATTTCCACAACTTGGGATCGTCTTGTGTAGTAGATGTAAAACGAGAGAAGGAATGAATAAACAGCCACATCGCTAAATATACCTTCAAAGTTTTCCACACTGGGAAACTTTTCTCGATACTGTACTAACTGGAGCATAATAGTTGTCGCCATGAAAACCGCTATTACACATTTACAAAGCATTTCAGATTTGAATTTTTTAGAGTTATTTGCTGTTAGTTTATATGTCAAGGGGTCCATTTGGTATAGATAGGAACCGACCAGGTTGAATAGGCGGAGATTCAAATTGACAATTTTTACGAGACCTTTTATTAAAAGCATGTTTTCCAAATAATTTTCGTGATAAATGCAAATTATCTGTATATACAGAAGTCAAAGCTTACAAGCTTATTGTGGCCTAGTTAAATGTTATACCAGGTAAGATAATAAAACGTTTTTATGAAAAAGGCGACTACAATTGGTGCTTTTGTATTAGAACTATCTCTCGGCCTTGTTGGTAGGCTGTGACAATTTCGAAATAACAGCTAAGCGACGGAGAACTAAGTTTCTAAAGTTCAGAAAAATGTTTACAATAAATTTTAAAATGCCGTATTGAAAATTCTTAGTATATACGAAAGACTTTTTTTCGCTACACAAAAATTTGACTTTTTCATGCCAAATATAGTGATCACAAAGTAATTGTCTTAAAATGGTGGATTTTTATTACTTATGATCATCTTTATTATGTTACCAAATGAAAGAAAGTAAAGAACTGCGGCATGTCTGGCCTTAACCTTTTTATTTCTTTTGAATATGAGGTAATAGAAAGCTGACGCAACATCTAGAAAAGCTTTGAGTCTAACTATTAAGTATGCAATCATTAAATATTTCTAAGTAGACTCGCGTATTGATATTTTTTTTGTATTTCATCGACAAAAGCTGGTGAGGTAACAACTTCGAATTACCATGGATAAATACATTAAATATACTAGCAGTTATAAAACAGTTCTTGGAGAGAGAACACTTATTTATTATGCTTTTACACTTATGGCTTGAAAGTCGAAAAAAATTTATACGTTGAAAACGAAAAAGAGAGCCACGAAATTGCCAAGAAAGCTAAGATTAAGAAGTTAAACGTATTCGCAGTTGCGGATTGTTCTCTTATCTTTATTAGAGGCGGTAATCAAGTCGTACATAATTAACAACTGCGGCAGATCTGGGCTAGCGTTTACCTTTTTATACCTACGACACAAAGACACCACGAAAAAAATATTTTCCAGAAAAGTTTCGAATCTAACTGTTAAGTTTGCATTTACTCATTATTTCTATATTTAAGCCAATCTGCTCTAGAGAAGTAAATACTCGTATAGATGTATAAATGTTTTTTGGCGAAAAAAGGTGTAGAAACCTTCGAATTATCATTAATACACAAATCAAATACTCTAGCAGTTTATAAAACCATTTTTTGGCGAAAGCATTAGAATATTAATTATGCTTTTCCGCCTATGGCTCAAAAGTCGTTATTTTTTCCCGTCGAAAAACTCACCAATAAGGATAAGGTTAATAAGGCGAGCGTATAAGTAGTGGCAGATAAGTAAATTATTAACCATTTAACACTAAACTTTAGGTTTATGGTCTGCAAGAAATACTGCGGCTCGACTGGCCTTCTATATTAGAGCTGTCGATCTAACGATAAAATATGCAAATGTTTTTTTCAAATCCAATGGGGTAAAATATGAGCACTTTAAAAAATCGTAAGCGTACTTTTTTTCTTATGAAAGTTTATATTTGAATTAATGGATCATATTTGTCAATATTAATCACATGATTCTAAAAGTATTGGGTTGTGAACATGCTAATGTATAACCGAGTGGAAAAATTATTACCATGGCGAGTTTTATAACAATATAGGTTTGCATGTTAGGAATAGTGATTTAGTTAATAACAAAACTATCAACGTTTAAAGTTGAGTTTGAACGGTTTTATAAGGCCAGTTTTTTTTAAATGTTTCAACGTTTTGCTGTTGCAAGCCATCTCCAGAATTAAACATATACTTCTCTTAAATAGAAAAGTAACGCTCGTTTCTGGAAGACAACAAATATTTATAAGTAGTATACATAAAAGCAAATTCAACATGTTTATGAGCTACTGAGCTACATATAATACTTGAAACATATGAATGTTTTCAGTATCCGGTGTATTATGTATATGTATATGTGTATATGATATGTATTATGTACTATGAATCCCCCTCTAATGTAAATTATTGAATATATTATGTAGACCAGGTTGGCTTCTAAAAATACAGTTGGTTATAAAAATTGCTGTATTTTAAAAGTCTAATTTCAAATAAAAAATCTTAAATGTCTGCCAAATACTTAAAAACAATTTTCAAGCTTATTTTTGAATGTTTTTTAAAAATATATGGTTATGTCTGCTATTTAAAAGGTATTGGATCTTTCTGACAATTTTCTAATACAGACTCGATTTAATGCTGTTTTGTCCGATTCATTTTTCCGATACACAAGTCATGTCAAGCCATGAAGAAAACACAGATAAATCTGAATGATGACAACTCACAACCTATGACATGTAAAGACATGTAATCTTAATCAGATATCGACATCTGAAACCCATGTAACCGTTAAATGACCGTTACTTCACAACTATTGAGTTTAAGACGATGGTGTCTTGACAAAGTTTGATCACAATACGTTTATCTATCGATTGGCATAATAAAAAATGCGTCCATTTAAAATGCATGTAACCGTCAATTCACCGTTACTCCTGTACCATTAAACCGATTTGGCTGAAATTGTCTA
>JAQFZH010002783.1:0-15490 GCA_034695485.1 Entomobrya nivalis | reverse complement strand
TTTTATTTATGCCATGCAAATAAAGCTGTTGATGTCGCTGTCGTCCCATTTTATGTATTTATTTTCGATGAGCCACTCGATATGCTCCTTGATCATCTTCTTTGAGGGAAAAAACACGTTCTTGAGAATTTCCACCAGCTCCACTCGGAGAATGCGGAGCTGGACTATCCCTTCGTTGTCCTGCTCGCGGGATCGCTCGATGGAGAGTTGGAGGCGGCCGATGAGGGATATTTTTCCACGTTTCTGGGGCCGGCCATTCTTCCTGGAAAAATTAATATAATGTGTATGTATTCAAAATTAGATTATTAGATTCAAAATTAGGTTGCTAAATTATTAGATATAAATTTAACACTCAAGTCACGTCTACCGGATCACGCCATATTTCATAATTCAACTAGGCCAGGAAACAATGTTATCAATAAACCGAACAAGTAGTGCTTTATATGCACAGCGATTTTCAGCAAATTCGCCCCTAAATTGCACTAATTGTGCAAATGTGAAAGTTAGCTATTTTTAGGTAATCAACCTTTTAATGCCTGATGTTTGCAGAGTTTGGCATGCGTTGTATTAACAAGTATGGTCTACACAAAATAAAGGAACATTTTGAGGTGTTATAGTACGCAAAAAACTTAAATTTGAAGTTAATTGCTACTTTAGTTAACTATTAATTTAAAAAAAAATATTCTCGTCACCAAGTTAAGATACACAAGAAAATGCAGCGACCACCATAGTAGCAACAATTTAAAATTGAAATATCGATAAAAAATTCCTATTAATTTATGACAAATAATTTTATCATCATGTGCTATTTTTGTTTTACAAATTTTTTTTTCATGCGCCCTGATGAAGAGTGTAGTTAACACTTGAAAGCTTGGCAGTTAATAAATCACTTTCCACTTTACAATCTCGTGTAATTTTTCATTATTAATTACCTTTCTTCCGCCGCGCCATAGCAATATTCTGAGCGCAGCCAAATACTTAATGAAGTACCAGAAAAAAAGAACCCGTTGTCGCTTTTTTGCTATAGGGCGGCGGAAGAGATTTATATGACTTAACTGTTCGCACAATTAGAGCAGCAATTAAGGAATTGGGGTTGTTCAGATGTGACTGGGTCTAAAATGGAGACTACGTCAATTTGTCTGGCTATGCACATATATACATACATACTGCATGTAGTGTGTTTGTAGCTGCTGCTACAAGAGCTGTGCATGTGTGTGGGTAAGGGAGCTGCTTGTTTGCTTTGTGTGGTGTGTCGTACGCCACAAGCTGAAATGCAAAGCAAAAAGTAAGTTAGTTCCACAAAAACTCGGTAAGTCGATCTTAGAATGACCCTGTTGATTTGTGATCAATATACGTGACTTGAATATATTTTTTATTGTCAAGACTTTAAAAATAACAACTGGCTCATTATTTTGTTTAAATTACTTGTGCATTTTCATTTGCCGGCGTAAATGACTTGATTGTGCAAAAGCCTTAGTACATTTTTTACATTTGTAAGGCTTTTCACCAGTATGCACTCTCATATGACGTACTAAACTTCCCTTTTTAGAAAATTGTCTTCCACACAAGTTACATTTGTGATCCTGAATTTTTTGCCAACAGAATTTATGTGCATTTTTAAGGTATAATATTGAGAAAATGATTTCTTGCACAGTTCACATGTGTACGCTTTCAGGTTGGTATGAACTGTCATGTGCCTTTTTAACACACACTTACTTGAAAACGTCCTATGGCAAGTTGCACAGTTATGTCGTTTGATAGTATTGTGTAATATTTCATGTTTATTAAGGTTATGCTTCAGTCCAAATGAACTGGGACAAAGTCGACAACGATATGGCTTTTCTCCAGTATGCGCTTGAATGTGACGCTTGAGAGTTGCAGCAGATCCAAGAAACCGGTCACATAAACCACATTTGTGTGGTGTGTCTGCTTGATGTTGGTTCAAATGGATTTTCAGGTTGCCTTTTTGCTTGAAACTTTTCTCATAGTGCTCACACTGAAATTCTCTAATACCACTGTGTCGTAGCTGATGGGTTCTAAGCTTACTTTTAGTGAAGAAGGACTTTTGACAAATATTGCACTTGAATGACTTCTCTTGGGTGTGCATTTGTGTGTGCTGCTTTAAATTGTTCTTCTGTGGAAATGTTTTATCTCACAACTTGCAGGGGTAGGATTTTTCATTTATGTGTCGTAGATAGTGAACAAAAAGATCCCGCTTGCCACTAAAGCATTTATTTCAAAATAGGCACTGGTGAGTTCCCAGGTGAACTTTTGTATGGGCCACCAAGGTTGGCCTAGAAATAAATACTTTTTCGCAATAACAGCACTTAATGGTTTTGGAAGCCATTTCAACGACTTGTTATGAAAAAAACAAATGTTATGGTTTCCAAGAGCTCAATGGAAACAAATTTCTTATGGGTGGTTCCACACCTGATTATAAAATATTTAAATATTTTCACTCGTAGCCCGAAACATAATTTAGCTCTCATTTGTTTCAGAAAACTAAATTATAAATTTAAAAAACACACAAAGTGGAGTTTTCGGGGTTGTAAAGTTCTTGCATTCTCACTATTATTATGTAAGTACACTAGTACATTGTGTTTATAGTGAAAGTGTGCACAATTTCACTTCAAAAGACTGCTTTGTTGAATCTCCTTCTACGAAAACTTGGTTTAGTACACGCTTGTGTATACAGCTTGAAGTTCTTTTCACAAAACATTCAGGTACTTACAATTCAAATACACGTGTGTGCATTAGTCGATACGCTCACGTAAATTAAAGGAATTATGCTTGATGCTTTTCTACTTGACTATTTTGTAAGGTTGTGTTAGTTTCTAAGTCGTTACTACAAATTTTCTGATAACTCAATAGCATGTACCAAGATTTAAAATAAGTCCTTCTGCAGAAGTCATATATACAAAACAGACAGACGTATGCATTTAGACTTGCTGTCAAATAAGCATACGAATATTTGGTTAAGCCAGAAATGCAAATCAGATATGCTGGAACTTATTCAATGTACGCCATTTCATGCTTCATTATTTTACAAGTGTTAAACCACGAGTTGTATTCTCTCAAGCATTATTCACAGTTAATCTTTCATTAAGTTCAGTAATTATTTGAGACGGAAAGAGTGTTCGTTGAAAGATTTTCTTCGGCGATTGAGTTTAAGAGTTATTGAATCCCAATTCCGATAATCTGAGAATAATACACAATTTATGAACTCATTTGCGTTGGAATGTTAAAACAATAGTGTAAAACAGAATCAAACGTTTTACTATATAACAATTACTCTGGACAAGCCAAAGTGTGCCTATTGCGAAAAGGTGTGAAACATGGTATGCTCCTTAATACATTCCTCATCCATCTACTTCATGAGCAGCTCAGATTTTAAATTGTCCCTTCAAACTACAATCCCCCTTGACGCTCATCCTCCTCCATTATCTCGAATTCCCCAAACTATTCCACTTGTTCCAAATTCGGCAAGATCTTCGATAGAAAAACCTGCTCATCTCTTGAACAAGACAACATACATACAAAAACAATATAGTTTGATTAAATATCCTATTTGATGAAGTTAACACAGAATTATAAATTTAGAGCAATAAGTTAGTCAACAAAAAAATTTGGTGACAAACAATTATCATCATAACCACTATCCTTTAAATTAAATTAAAGTGACTGCTGATTTGGTTGCTGTGGTAATTGATGAGTTTGGTTACATAATTTAAATGGAACTGGCATTTTGACGCATTGAAATTTCAAATGCTTAGGATGAAGAGCCAAAGTACACCCAATCCTCTTCGGAAAAGGCAATTTTTAGGACACACTATGCTTAATTGGATTAATTGGACAGACAACCTGAGATTTTCGAATTAACCATTTTTCAACTTGGTCATGACACTGCTGATCTGGATTTAAACTTAAACCATCTCCATTGATGAACTATGTTGTTCTGATGAAATAATGGTGGTGGTGAGGATATATATGTTAATGCTGCTGCTGCTGGAGCAGCGAACTAGAAAATTGTACATTTTTCATTATGGTTTGAATAGCAAAGAAGCCAATTCACTTGACTCGTCAAAATTATTCGAA
This sequence comes from Entomobrya nivalis, assembly GCA_034695485.1. Taxonomy (NCBI): domain Eukaryota; kingdom Metazoa; phylum Arthropoda; class Collembola; order Entomobryomorpha; family Entomobryidae; genus Entomobrya; species Entomobrya nivalis. Next base: position 11,395 of record JAQFZH010002783.1, on the reverse strand, counting down.
TAAACTCATTAAAATAGTAAATATGCCAAAATTCCAATTCTCATCTCTTCACTGGGTTTGCTTTGATTAACAATAAATACATTTTTGCAGCATTTTTTTCTTGACCTCTGAGATGAGCTGGATGAGGAAGCAGTGAGCTACGGGGCATCAGTTTATGATAAAAATCTATAATTCCAAGACATCCCATTTAATTTACAACTCATTTATTGCTTTATTTATTTGAGTTGTGATCAAACCAAATATAAACAAAAATAAACAAGCAGGTCAACAAAATACGTCACTTTAGAGAAGTGGAATTTGAAGTGCTTAATGTTGTATCCCAAGAACAAAAAAAATCATTTTGCTGATCATACAGAGAAAGGAAAAGTCTTACAATTTAAAGTATCCATCATTTGAGCTACCCACAATAACATCTGTTAATTCTTTTGATCACTCGTGCCAACATGTTTTGCATTTAGCAATAGGCTAACACATTATTACTATGTATTATTTGTGAGTTCTTAAATGTTTGATCCAATCGCCCAAAGTTTTACACGAGGTGAAACATTTAGCACATTTGTATGGCTTCTCATCAGTATGCACTCTCATGTGGCATACTAAACTTCCCTTTTCAGAGAATGGTTTTCCACACAAATTACATTTGTCATTTGTGCCCCTTGATTCGTTGATGAACACAAATTGTATTCCTTTTTCAGTCACCATTTTGAGTAAATGATTTCCCCCACAATTCACATGTGTAGGCTTTCAATTTGGTATGAACTAACATGTGCCTATTTAAATCACGTTTAGCTAAAAACTTTTTATCGCACGTTGCACATTTATACTGCTTGATACCGATGTGTATATTTTCATGTTGCTTTAGACTATGCTTTAGTGCAAATGGCTTTGAACACATTTGGCAATGATATGGTTTCTCTCCAATATGCGCGTGAATGTGGCGTTGGATAGCTTGAGCAGATCCCAGAAATCGGCTACATAAACCGCATTTAAAAGGTGATTCTGTTTGATGTTGGCTCATGTGTGTTTTCAAATTGCCTTTTTTAGTGAAGCTTTTTCCACAGTGCTCACACTGAAATCCTCTAATCCTATTATGAATTAGCTGATGTGCTCTGAGACAACTCCCAGTAGAGAAGCCCTTTTGACAAACACTGCATTTGAAAGGCTTCTCTAGAGTATGCATTTGTATGTGCTCCTGCTATCCGTTATTCGTTGCAAAGGTTTCGTCACACAAATTGCAGCAGTGAGCTTTCTCATTTATATGTCTTCGGTAGTAAATAAAAAGATGGTCTTCTCTTCTGCATGATATGTTGCAAAATAAACACTGGTGAATTCCAAGGTGGTCCTTAGCATGTGCATTCAAGCTTCCTTTGGAACGAAATACAGTTTGACAAGAACTACACCTAAAGGTTTTGGAGTCCATCCTTAATGTCGGATTGCGATAGTAGCAAATGCTATCATTTGCAAGAGCTCAATAAATACAAATACAGCTTTGAGTGGTTCCACATCTGATGATAAATTTTTTTCTTACTGAATAACTGCGATATAATTTATGTCTTTTTATTCAGTAAACTAAATTAGGATTTAAAATATACACAAAAACGAAACTTCATCAATTTATAAGAACCTCCACTTGATGTAAAAGTTGAACGTGCAATGAAGCATTGTAATTATGGTGATATTGGTGATGGTGTATGAGATATAACTTGTAAAGGTTGTTTTGTTTAATTTCTTTCTGCAGAAATTTGGGTTAGTCGATGTGTGTACAGTTTGATTGTTAAGAGACATTTACATACCTACTATTTGAGTACACACGTTCTTCGGGTTTTTTTATTTTGATAGGCGTACTATCATCCCCATACACATTTTTATGACGCTCGCATGTATTATACATGCATAAGGATTATTGTCGAAGCGGTTTACGTACATTTAGTATGTACGTTAATTCCTAATACTCGGGTTATGTTTGGTAGGGCATAACACTCTATATTCACACATACACATAACTTAAGGTTTAGAAAATATAATGTGACTACGTAAACATTGTCAGGAGCTTAGCATACAGCTTAATTTGTGCATGGTGGTTATATAGCTGGTACACACAGGCAGTCCAGAAGGACTTTTGCTTTTACTGTCGGATTACGTACACAGGCATTGGTAACGTTTCCTCTAAGGTGTAAGGACGCCGTTATATTCCTTTGATGTGTACAAATACCGATTATTTTTCTTTTTTTGGTTTTTACTGCCACATGCGTAAACCTTTTTTGTTGGAAGGATAGCAAACATACGCCGCCTATATTCATGTTAATTCTTACGCATATATTCATGTTACTAATGATGTAAGCAGAGGAACTTGTAAACTTTAAGCATCGTGTTTACTATACGTGAATTCCATACTATACTCAACATGAAACCTAACCAATAAAATTCACCAACAAAACGATTAATGTGGAATAGCTGCAAGGTGGATGCATGCCTTAAGATCCCTTGTAGTTAAAATGCAATCCCAATCGGGACCATAGTTTGTCTTGACATTGTAAGCATTTTTGTCTGTATATATCTTATCATTACTCGTCTTATTAGACTCAATATGTTTACACCAAATAATTCAGATAGCCAAAAATTACAACAAGTGCCAATTTGAATTTATTTGACATGGTAGTACGTTCTTTAAAGTGTTTTTTTTGTCAAGTTTCCAATTAGCAGGGCTGACATTTGTTTGGAATACATAATAAGTGAACCTGAAAGTTCATTATGGAAAGGAGCCCAATTCATGAAACTGCAGAAAAATATATTGTTTGAATGTAATTTCAGTTCTGGATTGAAAATGGTTCCAGAGAAATTAAACCGTCAAACTTGTGAAAAAGTGTTAAGTGCCAACAAAAGCTTACAAGCGCACAAAATAATTCATAGTGGAAATCATGAATGCCTTTTTTGCAACAAGTCCTTCAACAGATCAAACCATCTTTTCGAACACTACCGAACACATACCAATGAGAAGCCCCTGTTCTGCAAATTATGTGACAAATCATTTTCTCAAAACTCATCTTTTAACCAGCATTTCAAGTGGCATACAGGGGAAAAGCCATTCTCATGCAACGTTTGCCAAAAGTCGTTTAACTTAATGCATCATCTCAGAACACATCAATTGCTGCATAGTGGGCTCAAAGAATTTCAATGTGAGCGTTGTCAAAAATTATTTGCCCACAAATCAACCCTGAAAAGACATTTGAACACACACAAACCAGAAACGCCCTTTAAGTGTAATTTGTGTGGGAAGTACCAAAATTCAACGCATGCTCTCAAAACCCACATTCAAGGACATACTGGGGAGAAGCCTTACCGCTGTCAAATATGTTTCAAAGCATTTTCAAAAAAGGGTAGCCTTCGAAGACATGAGGATGCACATGCAGGTGTTAAATCACATAATTGTTCCACGTGTAATGCAAAGTTTTTAACAAAAGACAATTTAAAGCAGCACATGAGAGTTCACAATAAATTAAAGAGTTACAAGTGCGAACTCTGCCAGAAATCGTTTATCCAACAACGCAGTTTAAATTTACATACAAAAAGTATTCACCGGCAAATTAAGGAGCACGAATGCAATTTGTGCGGGAAATCGTTCGCGTCCAAGGATGAACTAGTAAGACATACAAGAGTTCATACTGGTGAAAAGCCATAAAGTGTCAAAACTGTAATATGACTTTTGCTTCATCAAGTAGTTTAAGTAGTCACAAGAAAACACACAAATAATTGTTTTTTAATAAACCAGTATCTACATTTGAATCATTGAAAATGTATAACATACTTGTAAATCAGAGGAATTCATATTTTTTTTTTGAGTTTATAGTAAATATATTATGTGTAGAGAACTATTGCGTAGGGCTCTTGTGCTAAAACTACAATTGTGGATATTAACAATTAAAATATGTTTTTACAAATATATTCCTACAATTCAATTGCTCGTTTTGTGTATTTAAGGTTAAGAAATAGATTCTTTATTTCTTTTAAATTGAATAACTTCCTTTCTTCTGTACTTAAATTACTAATTTAGGATAAAAATAGTCTAACTAGAATCAGACATAAATAATATCTCAGGTATTCAGTGAAACGAACTACGTTTTTTATCATCAGGTGTGAAACAACCCGTAAATGATTTGTATTTATTGAACTCTTGCAAAACAAAACATTTACTATCGAAAGCTGACATTTGGATGGCTTCTAAAACATTTATGTGTAGTTATTGTCAAAAAGTATTTAGTTCGATGCAAACTTTGGTAGCACATATTAAAGTTCATCTTGGAACTCACCCGTGTCTATTCTGCAATAAATCATGCAGTTGCCAGTATGATCTTTTTACTCACTACCGAAGACATATTAAGGAGAAACCTTACTCGTGCAAGTTGTGTGACAAAACCTTTGCATCGAACAGTGATTTGAAGATGCACATACCAATGCACACGCAAGATAAACCCTTCAAGTGCAACAATTGCCAAAAGTCCTTCTCTACAGCAAAACATCTTAAAACACATCACTTACTGCATAACGGGTCCAGAGACTTTCAATGTGAGCACTGTGAGAAAAGTTTCACTACAAAATCCTGTTTAAAAAGCCATTAAACCAACATCTAACCGAAACACTATACAAATGCAGTTTATGCAACCATTTTCTGGGAGCCGGTGGTGCTCTCAAGCGTCATATTCAAGCTCATACTGGAGAGAAGCCTTATCATTGTCAATTTTGCCCCAGTTCATTCGCACGAAAGAGTAGCCTACGTCGACATGAAGACACAAACAACGGCACCAAACGGCATAACTGCTCAACATGCAATAAAAAGTTTTCAGCTAAGGCCGATTTAAATAGGCACACTGCAGTTCATACTTACTTCAAGCCTACTCGTGTAAGCTGTGTAAAAAATCCTTTGCTGAAAATGGAAACTTGAAACAGCACATAAATTCGGTTCACAAAAAATCAAGGAGCACGAATGTAATTTGCGTGGAAAACAATTTTCAACAAAGGGTACTTTAGGAAAACATATGAGAGTGCATACTGGTGAAAAGCCTTACAAATGTACTAAATGTCCCGCTACTTTTAAAGATTCAAGCAATTTGACCCAACATTCAAATAAAGCAAAAGCATGCTCGCTAGAGGGATCCAAGAGGTGATCAGAAGGGTAAATTATTTTTTACTAAAAAGATTTAATGGTTGATTATTTTTAATTGGAGTTTTAAAGGTTATTAAATTCGTAATTAGGGGGTTTTAAGGGTAATTGATTTTTGATTTGGGTGTGAATGGAAAATTAATTTTAATTCGGTGGATTTGTAGGTTATTTTAATTTGTGATTTGTAGGCGAATGAATATCGAATAAAAGCTTCTGAAGGGTACCCAATTTTTATTTAGTTGAATAATGGTTAATTAGTTTTTAAAGGGTGGCAGTTTTAATGAGGGGATTGCTTGCAGAATTTGTGATTGGAAAAAAAATATTTAGCTAAATAAATTTAATAAAAAATATACATCATATACATAAATATAATATAATATATAATGTAAAAATTAATCCAAGATCAATCAAATAACGTAATTAATTTTACAGTAATATACAAAACTAATTAGACAAAATATATTTTAAATACTTAAACTAAATCAATTGTAAACCAATCAATCAATCAATGATATTTATAACTAATTGTGTTCAATAAATATAATCAAAGAAAATTAATTTAATAAAATACAATTTTCAATACCTCTGTCATTAACTAGTTTTAATTTTTCCCTATTTAATTTTTGTTTTTGTTTGGATGACGATCATGATGACAATGCTGGGTTTGTTGACAATGGGGATAAATTATGGGCAGGCTCTCCGACTTTGTCTTCCAGCTTAATTAAACGAAAATCGTCTTCTTCAATATTATTTACAACATAAACTTTATTTTAGAGATATTATAATGAGCTAACGAAAATTGTGGTTGAAAATAATTATTATCACCACCACCATCACCATAAATTTAATTGCTGACTTCTGTAATTTTTGTGGTATTTGTTTGAGTTTGTTGACATAATTTAAATGGAACCGGTCTGCTAAATTCAAATCTTCAGGCTGGTGGTTCTTTTATTCATTAAGTTAATTACTGAGGACCATTAAAGAATAGATCAGAATTTATCTATATGACTAAACTGGCAACCAATGTAATGAGATATCAATCCAGAAACCAAAATACGATTTCTTGAAAACAAATACTTAAAGAAATGGTATTTTATTACAATCATTCTGGTTAAATGACTGGTTAACAAAATAAACTTAATAAAATATAGCATTTCATCTACTCGTGGTTTTGGTGTAGATCGCAAGTCTATTGTTGTATCACCTCAAGTCGAGAGCAAATTAACAAAAACCACTCAATTTACCAATCAGTCAATTCAGTAAAACCACCGTATGATTTTAACAAGATTATTAGATCGTGAGACAGATTACTTGTGTCGTGTAACTGGGGATTTAGGTTAAAATGGTAGGCCGTTATTTTTTCAAAATAAAAATTGTCAACAAAAAAATTGTCAAAAAGTTGACATTCTCGACCTTTAAATTTAGAACAAATCCACATTGTCAAAAGTATAGTCCACATTGTCAACTTAAAATAATTCAACCACTTCGCTGCTGACGTTGCATTCATCCTAGATTTGCGTTCGAAGTGTAAGGTTGAGTAGCACTAGGTTGGATTAAATAATAATGTGTTTATATCAAGTAAAGGTTAAAGTGTAGGGTTGTGTTAAGTGAAATCTGGTTGTCTATCAATGAAAGTGTTGGGTTGGAGTACATAAGGTTAGGTTAGGTATTGATACAAGTGTCAGGTTAGGTTAGGTTTAAAAACCTCAAAACGAAGGATGGTTGTAATCAGAATGGTTTGTTTGTAGTGTGACTATGAAAGAGAAAACTATTGCTACACATAAAGCACTCAATAATCATGAAGAATTTTCTATCTCTTTATATTATAGGCTGTGGACTTGTACAAAAATTTAATTTGACAATTTGGACTATGAATTTGACAATTACGACCTACGAGTTTTGACAATGTCGACCTTAAATGTTGACAAAGTGGTTGTAGGCAATATGGCGTAGAATCGTTAAAATGCACCCTAAACTGGAAAATTATGTTAAATTCCATGAAATCTCACAAAATATCATGAAAATATTGAATGATTTTAAAAACTCAAAATGCGTCAATTTTAATTAAATATTTTATTTCCAAATTTTAAATAAACACGAATAACATTTTAATCTGAGGAGTTGACATTAAACGAACAACGTCTGTCAATAAAAAAAGAAGCACAAACGAACCATCCAACAAAATTACATTATATAATTACACATTATATCTGCTTCCATCCATTGAATATAGAGAGGCAAGAACTGGGAAGTAGTGTTAAAATTGTGGCGAAGGTGCAATGCAACAGCCAATCAAAACATAAGTTCTGCACTTCTGCGGCCAATGAAAACATATTTTGTACACTCTTCTACATCCAATCACTACGAGCAGGGTGAATTCTAGCCGCGATATTTGAATTTTCCTTTGTTTCTGTGTACCCCCATATGGATTTGTTTACATTACAATACAAGCAAGCTGAGGTTTCCTCTGACCCTATTGGCTGAATCAACTCCGTCCATAAAATTTGTACATATTCACGGTTCTTGTCTCTCTATATTCAATGGCTTCCATCAAACCTAACCAATTTTAAAATATAAACTTTTCTTTCATATTTACAAGCGCATTTTCAACTTTCAATGATTTCAAAGAATGAATGAGATCATTGGTTCTGTAAAATCATTTGTGTGTTTTGATATGTTGGCTTAAATTAGTTGATGCAGCAAAAGCCTTAGGACATTTTTGACATTTGTAAGGCTTTTCTCCAGTGTGACTTCTAATATGAATTACAAAATCAGATCTCAAAGCGAATGATTTCCAGCATAAATTGCATTGGTGATCCTTAATTCGATGGTGAATGTTTTTGATGTGGACATTTAAGCTTCGTTGTTCGGTAAATGATTTCTGGCACAATTTACATTTGTAACTGTTTAATTTAGTGTGAACATTCATGTGCCTTTTCAAAGAAGTTTTTAGTAAAAACGTTTTATTGCATATAAAACAGTTGTGTGAATGTCGCCTAATATCCGCATGTACTTCCTGGTGAGTTCGTAGGTGGCTCTTTGATGCAAATGCTCTGAAGCAAGTTTCGCAACTGTAAGGCTTTTCCCCAGTATGTGCCTGTATGTGGCGTTCGAGAGAATGCGCTGAACCCAGATACCGGCCACACAAATTACACTTGAATTCTGTTTCGATTTTATGTGTATTCAAATGACTTTTCAAGTGCGATTTGTGTGCAAACACTTTTTGACAGTGTTCACATTGAAATTCTTTTAACCCACTATGTAGCACTTGATGTCTTCTGAGATCATTCATTCGGTTAAACGATTTGTGGCAAACATTGCACGAGAATGGTTTTTCCCCTGTATGACACTTCAAATGCTTATTTAAGCATGAAACTTCGGCAAATGATTTGTCACACAATTTGCAGAAGTTTGGCTTCTCATTTGTATGTGTTCGATAGTGACAAAAAACAGAGAAATTTCGAGTGAACAATTTATTGCAAAACAGGCATTCATGGGTTCTCACATGAATGCTATTATGCGCGTTTTTTTGGATCGTAGACACTTTTCTAGACGTTGGGCGGTTTACTCGCGCGGAAACCATGTTTATTCCAAAATTTAAATTGTCTTCACATAAAGTGATTACTCCACAGTTCAACTAAGCAAGCACTTTTTCAGACGGATTTCCCTCTTTGTGTAGAAAAATATATGACTACAGCCACTAGCAAATTTTACACGAAAAAATAGTCAATTTTAAAGAACGTTCTTTCGTTTAAAAAAAAAGCTAAACTAAATTCAAATTCTCACTCGTTTAAAACGGGCTAACTGAAATAATAGCTACAGACATGTTGAATGCTATGAAACAAGTTATTATATGATCAAAGACGACAAGTAATCACACGATTTTACGACAAAAGATGGTCTCGATTTTGAATGCACGTTTTAAGTACAAGGAATTTTGGGTATGTATCTACTTTGCAGCTATTCATACGCTGGTTTATGCAGTTTCATATTAGATACTTTCTACACGTCTGCGTGTAGAATTCATGCTGCGTAGACAGTATGCTTTAAGCTTACATGCCCGTTTACTTACATATTTAATAATACTATGCATGAAATATGCATACGTGCATTATGAAGAAATGCTTGTTCTTCCCAATATTTCGTACGTGTTTATTCGAACAGACAGACATATCACGCATACATTTTGTGTGTACATGTTTTTTAGCCGCAGGATTAACATCACTAACTACCGCAGTCCCAAAACTCGTACATGGTACACAGGCACAATTGAAAATGCAATAAGCAAACCGATATTAGGCACCATTAAATGCTATTTCTTATACCGTTTTACACAATTATCAAGTACGTATTCATTCAAAATCAAGTGGTGAATATGTTGTACGTCGTAAAGGTTTTACTAATTAAGAATGGGCTCGTTGCAGCCGATCTAACAAATCCACATCAAGAAAATATACACATGCTACTACGTGTTGCCTTTAACGCAGCGGTTCATAATGTATGAGGAAAGACTTATGAGCAAATGAAGTTAGCTCTACCCTTTCATTCATGCTTCCCGTAGCCTATTCAACATGTCCAGTTGATTCACGTCTTTCCTAATATCATTGTCAAATATAGTAAGCGATCACAGTATTAAAAAGCACATTTTATGTACGTGTATGCATTCACGTACATACGTATGTAACAAGCAGGTTGCCAACCTGATGAAATATGTGAACCTTGTGCATGTGTGGTATGTACACATATTTACGCTAATCAATTGTCTTGAAACTTATGCAGGTATAGGAAAGTACCAGTAAGCATCAGCTGAATTGTTAAAGTACATGTTCATTCTCAACCAGAATTGAAAAGCTGAGCATCATCAGGGTACATTGAAATAATCCACTGCAATAGTTCATTAGAATATCTGCAAAAGCAAGCGTGTATGTTAGAAGTGAATCATTTGCGCGTATTGCATTTTGGAAATTGAAAAGTCAATTGTAAAAGAAGGAAAACTTTGAAGTGTATATTATTGAAGCAAAAGAAAACACCTGCCAATGCTAAACAAGAAGTTACCGGAGGGTCTCCCTAAAACAGGTAATTTTCAGCTTGGCAATATTAAATTTCGAGCTAGGGTCTATAATTTATTTATTTATCAAATAACCTTAATAAAACTCAAGCAGAAATGGCGAGAGAAAAGTTTGTGCACGCTAAAGTTCATGTTGGAAATTTTCAGTGTCTCTTTTGCAACAAAATATACAGAAGCCAACGTGACATTTCCTATCACTACCGCAGACATATTAATGAGAAACCTCACTTTTGCGAATTTTGTGAAGGTTCATTTGTGACTTTTACTTGTTTAGAAAATCACCTTAGAGGTCACACAGGCGAAAAGCCTTTCTCATGTAATATATGTCACAAATCTCTTGTTAACAGAGCAAGTCTCAGGACGCATCTAATGCTGCACTGAGGAATAAAACAATTCCAATGTGATCACTGCGACAAAAAATCTTTCGGAAAAAACATTTTAAGGACCATTTGAACACACATCAACGAATAACTCCCCATAAATGTAATTTATGTCAACGCTTCTTAGGATCGGACACTGCTCTCAGAGAGCACATCCAAATACACACCGGAGAGAAGCCATATCGTTGCACACTTTGTAACAAATCCTTTGCACAGAAGAGCAATCTACGAAAACATGAATATGTACACACCGCAGTTAAACGATACACCTGCCAAAAGTGTTCAAAATCGTTTCGAAGCCACACCGGCCTAGTTATGCATAACAAGACAACACATATTGGTTCCGACGTTTTTACATGTGAATTTTGTGAGAAATCGCTTAACAATAAATGCAACCGGGCACGGCACATTAAATCCGTTCATCATCAGATCAAAATCGAATGTGAATTGTGTTGTAAAAAGTATCAGTCGAACAGTGATTTAAACAGACATATGAGAATTCATACTGGTGAAAAACCATTTCAATGCAAAGTGTGCTCCATTGCTTTTTCACAATCAAGTCAGTTGAAAACACACATGTCAATTCATAAGTGATAGTGCCCATGAGTAAAAAGTTACTTCATTTGAAACAATTTGTTCAGTTATTAAACTTCTCAATAAATATTATTTTGTATTTTATTCTTGTTTCATGATCAATGTCACGTAGTATGCCTTTTTTGTGAAACTTATCTTTTGTCATACTATTATGAATGTATAATATTGAATGCTAGTATTTTACTTCATTTGCAT
>JAQFZH010002782.1:0-15496 GCA_034695485.1 Entomobrya nivalis | reverse complement strand
CGACTGCGCATTTACGTAACAACGCATTTCGAAATTTTTGTGAGCCGTTGAATGTCAGCTTGTAAGAGACAGGATCAAAGTCGTACAAATACGAGCCAATGTAATTGAAAAGTCGAAGGTTTAAGACAAACAACTTTATAAGACCTTTCGTAAACAGCATTTCTCCTCGTGACAATGTTTAAAAAAAACTACGACGTATTTCGGTTTAACAAGTTGACGTTCTGAGTTTTTGGGCGGGTATGAACGTTGGTAAGAGAAGAGAAATGTTGCTTTAACGTTAACTGGGCATACACTGATTATCTCCTTATACTTGTTGTCTCATTTATCATATTTTAGTATGGTTCTATAGATAAATATTTAACAAACTGTCAAGTTACACAGTAAAGATTATACATATAAGCAGCGGACTTCAATAGTCGAATTGATATTGGCTATCTAGTTCAACTTATATGACCATAAAAGATAATATTATAGATCTTGGAAGCATTTTTATGTACTCATCTTAAATGTAAATTGTATGGCTCTAATTATTTTTGACAAATAGCTAAGCTTGTAAACTTTAAGTATAATATGATCGCAGTCTAGACAAAATATTGGAAAAACAGTTGCAATCGGCAAACTCGGTTTAGATCAAATCAAATATTTCGTAAAGGGGCACGTGCAAATTAGTATCAATTTAGTTTTAACTATTAAAATGGTAATGTGTCATTTCAGATGTAGTAAATGTAGCAATATGTGTGAATAAATTGGAAATATTCCTCGAAACGTCATCTCATATTTTCAATTGTAGAAGCTTTTTATGTACTAATATAATAAATGAGTTTTGTGGCTCTATTTAATATTGGCAAATCATATTGCAAATCAATTTTATCCTTATAGACATGGATCAAAATGTCTTTTGGACGAAACAGTTAAATGATTGTAATAGCCTCCAATTATCAACAATTAACTTTTAAACTTATCGTTTCTGCTTAAAATGAAGCACACTTTTTTAGTTAACGATGTTTTCTTATGGATTTGTCCGTACATTTACAAAGAGCAGTGGTCGTACAATTGAATTGAATTGAAAAATTGCAACAACCCATTCTGCAATGTGACACTTTAATATTTGCTTGAATCAAATATTTCCAAAATTGACTTTAATAGTGTGATTTGTGAAAAGCTCTTTGACATATATGTTATTTTAAACAAGATCTTCTTAACATCAAAATAATATTTGGATACACAACAAATTACTCAAAAGTCGTGTTACCAAGTCGCTGATATTGTAGAATTTTGAAGTCAACACAACGTATCTTGGATCGACAGTAGCAAACAGCAAACTCGGCTATGATCTAATAGAATATTTTGTAATGAGGATCGTGCCAACTAGTATCATTTTAGTTTTAAATATTTAACTTATAGTGGGGTTTAAGTAAAATATTACGTCAGATATAGTAAATGTACTCATATGTGTAAACATTTGGAAATATTCCTCGAAACGTCATGTTACATGTTTAACAGTACACGCATTTCATGCAATGATATAAGAGTTCTGGAGCTCTGCTTAATATTATCAATTCATTTTTCCATGCAATTTTATCCAAGTGAGTTTGTCTCGAAAAGATACGACAGTAGCAAATGGCAAACCCGATTATAATCTAATTTAATATCTAATTTCAAAAAGCATTCAACCGTTATCAGTAGTTTTTGACCACTTTTAAACCAATGTTTTACATAGTTTCGCATCTGATAAGTAAGGTATTTTTGCTTGTTTTTTAGTCACGAAACTAACCCGTGGATAAAATAAGTCAATCTAGGTACCAATTTCAGACAAAAGTACAAAATTAGTTATTATGCATTCACATACTTACATGTCGTATCTTCCAACTTGGCCTACCCATCTAATAACCTATTGAAGTTAAACGAGCCAGCATATTCCTAATTGCTGATCTATGTCCTAAAGCAATTAGTCTTTTAGATTTAATATCATAACAAGTATCTGGAAGAAGCTTGTGCATCTTAAAGTTAAAAAATCATTTCAAAAAATGTTAAACTTAACAAGTAAAAGCGCCCAAGCAAAGTTAGTATTACGATAAGCTGCTTGGACTGGTTTTTCATTTTAAATTATTTGTCATGCTCGAGGATTTGCATGCTCAAAAGCAATACAGAAAATTTGATGATGAAAACAGAACACGGGGTTGTACTTTGTACCAGTCCATCGCTTGCCATGCTAAAAATATGCTAGCAGTTTAAGTTGACGGTTCACTAAATATTTATATAAACAGCACAACTAAATTTTGGCGAATGTTATTTGAATTATTTATTTTTGGCTACATGCTAAATAATTCCCTTTTTATTGCTTTAGGCGAAAAGATTTTCTTCAATTTGATGTTAGACGAAGAGTTATTTATTTTAATCAGACTAATCAACGTAGAAGTATTTAATCTATTAATGTTTCCAAAAAAGTTTTCCGACAAAACAAATAAATGGTTCTAAAAATGACAATTATGATAATGATTGTAAATATATATTGTTCTTATATTAATGCTTATATTTGAAGGCTGCTAATGAGAATTTTTTATAACATTGATTTTTCAAGATTTATTGATATTCTAAATTACAATTAACCAAATATCTATTATATTCTTATTCGTTTTGTATAAACGCCAAAAAATATCATTTTTTTTATTCTTATGGTGTAATGTGCCCATTTAAAATGGGATACATATTGATTTAATAAGGTATTATTAATATTATTAATTATACAATAAGGTTTTAATTAACGACTAATAATAAATCAACCTCTTGGACTATTATACATTGATGGAGTACATTAATCTAACTGATCGCGCCACATTTTCTTCCGGATTTTGTCTCCGTGGGCTTGCAAAGTGCAAAGACGGTGCAATTGAATTGTATAGAAAAGGAGCAGCAACTTTTTTTCTTAATGGGACACATTCTTATTTTTAAATACAAACTTAACGTTAACTTAATATTGGGGTGCTCAACATATTCAGCAAGAGTCGTGTCACCAAGTTGCTATTATTGTATAAACGCTCTACTTGAAATAAGCGAATAAATCAAAAAAAAATCTACTAATACTAATTCACTTTACCTGAAGTAAATTAACAACCAGTCCAATGAAAAAATTGAACAGTGCTAGTGGAGTTAATCTGTCGACAAAATTAACGGAGCCAATCATTACCCTTAGTGGAGCAAGAGACCGAACCACTTTAGTGTAAACCCTTCTTTCATTTCTTGTCTTCAAGTTACAAGTTTCTTCACGGAAAGCTTGTAGTGTTTGAATAGACATGTGGTAAATTCGTCCAAATGTACCAAATCCAATTGTTATCATCAAAAGAACATCCAATATAGAGGATCCCATTAAGATAAATTGAGGTATAGACATTGCGTCCATAACAGTTATAAATGCATAAAACGGAACAACAAATGCAACTCCATTCATTATCAGCAGTAGAGATATATACAAATCATGATTGAGTTCATTAAATAAGTTCATCATCAGTTGAAAGCTTTTGTAGACCCGAATTCTGTCAACAGTTCTAAACCTTTTGTTCTAGTTCGAGTCTCAACTAAAAGGTTTTCCAAATAACTTCGCAAGCAGGAAGCAAAAAGGAAAAATAATTGACTCCAAATAAACAAAAGATTTTCCACAAATTTGGTCGTTGACCATACAATGACTAGACAGGAACATGTCCAAAAAACATTGGATACTGCTCCGCTCAAAATAAATATGTTCCAAAACGTATTGTACTGGCTACACTCATCCAGAATCCAGAAGCCTGGTGCAAAGGGAACACATGGGTGAAGCCAGATATGTAAAGCAAAACATGGTACAAGCAAAGGTGAAGAAATACCACAAACTTGCATCCCTTTTAAGACCAGAGTATAGCCACGCGAACAAGAATATGAATTCAGGAAACCACCTAAGCAAAAGTAAATATTATCATTAAAGTATTTGAATTGCATACGGTTATATTGAATTATAAAATACCATACGTGAAATTAGTTGCCGCTCCAAATGCACAAGTGAATTGAAAAATTCAAGAACTTGTGTACTTCTACGAAAGTATATAATAAGCATTCCCAAGCTCAAGGAAAGTACGGAGATGTAAAAGATGCCCTCGTATATCTGAGCGTTGTGGAATATCCCTCGAAATGCTATTAGCTGTACCAAACAGATTGTCAATATTGCTGCAGCTACTGCGCATTTAAGTAAAAGCGCATTGTGGAATTTTTGTGAGCCATTAAATGTCAATTTGTAAGAGACAGGATGAATTTCGTACAAATACGAGCCAATGAAATTAAAAAGTCGAAGGTTTAAGACAAACAACTTTATTAATCCTCTTGTAAACAGCATTTCTCGTCTTGAAAATGTTAACGAAAGTTTGACATATTTAAGTTTTACCAAGTTAACGTTGTTGAAGTTTTTGAATAGTGATGTATTTTGGTAAGAGAAAGAAAATGTGGTTTTGTCGTTGACTGAGCAGATACTGACTCTCTCCTTATACATTGTTTCTCATTTATCACATTTTAGTTTGGTTCTATAGATAAATATTTAACAAACTGTAAAGTTACACAGCCAGATTATGAGCATAAACAACGGACTTCTATAGTCGTATTGATATTGGTTACCTAGTTCAACTTATATGACCATAAAAGATAATTTTATAGATCTTGGAAGCATTTGTATGTACTCATCTGAAATGTAAATTGTATGGCTCTAATTATTTTTGACAAATAGCTAAGCGTGAAACTTTAAGTATAATTTGATCAAAGTCTAGACAAAATATTGGAAAGACAGTGGCAATCGGCAAACTTGGTTTTGATCAAATCAAGTATTTCGTAAAGGGGCACGTGTAATTTAGTATCAATTTAGTTTTAAATATTTTACTTATAAAGTCGTTTAAGTAAAGTGTCATGTCAGATGTAATAAATGTACTAATGTGTGTGAACCATTGGAAATATTCCTCGAAATTTCATGTCATATTTTAAATTGCCGTATTTAGGTTAAAAAAGTTGACGTTGTTAGAGTTTGAGGATATATTTGTTTGTTGGTATGAGAACGCAAATGCTGCTTTGACGTTAACCAAGCAGTCACTGAGTCTTCAATTATCGCATTTTGTCTGATTAATCACATTTTAGTTTTGTTCTTTACATAATTTTATAACAAACTGTCAGAATATTTTTAAACAAAAAAGCGTAGAGTTCTGTTGACGTATTGATATTGGCTGTCTAGTTTTACTTATATGACTGTAAAATATAATAAGTATTATTGAGCTTGGAAGTATTTTTATGGACTTATTTAAAAGGTGAGCTGTATGGCTTCACTAAATTTTAAATACAATTTGATCTAGGTGAGGACAAAGTATCGTAAAGACAGGAGAAACGGTAAACTTGGTTAAAATCCAATCGAATATTTAGTAATGAGGCACATGCAAACGTCAATTTAGTTTTAATTACTTACCTTATATTGGGGTTTAGTAAAGTATCATATCAGATGTAGTAAATGTACTCAAAGGTGCGAACCTTTGGGAATATTCCTTTAAATAACATTTATTTATTTTGTGGTTCTACTCAATATTGGCAATTCTGAGAGTCGCAAATGAGAAACCTGGTTAAGAGTTCTAAATAATAAACTTAAAATGGAGTAAAGAAAGCTTCATGTTTTCCTACTGTACGTGTTTTTGTTAGATAAAATATGAGTAGTTTTTGACCAGTTTACACAAGTCCGAATGCTTATGGATGTCTTCGTATTCCCTGAAGTAAAGCTTTTAAAATATGATTTGACATTTTGAGGAATATTTCCGAAGGTACACACATATAAGTACATTTACTACATCTGACATGTTAGTTTCCTTAAACCCCATTATAAGTTAAACAATTAAAACCAAATTGATACTAATTTGCACGTGTCTGATTAATAAATATTCGATTAGATCATAACAGCGTTTGCCGTTTGTCACTGTCTTTCCAATACCTTGTCTTGACTTTGATCAAATTATATTTAAAGTTTAACGCTTAGCTATTTGTCAAAAGTAATTAGAGCCATACAATTCACATTTTAGATAAGTACATAAAAATGCTTCCAAGATCTTTAATATTATCTTTTATGGTCAGATAAGTCAAACTAAATAGCCTATATTAAAACGTCAATAAAAGTCCATTGTTTCTATGGTAAAAAATATTCTGGCTATAGTTCTTGACAGTTTGTAAGATATTTATATAAAGAGCCAATCTATATTGTTGGAAATTAGACAAAATGTGATCAGTTGAGAGTCAGTATCTGCCCACTTAACATCAAATCCCCATTTACCTTCTCTTAGCAGCAAACAAACAAATCCCGAAACTGTAACAACTTAATAAACCAAAAAAAGGCCGAAGTTTTAAGAAATCACAAGTAGAAATGCTGTTTACAAACGGATTAATAAAGTTGTTGGTGGTACACCTTCGACTTTTGAACTTTATTGGATCGTATTTGTACAACATTGATCCAGTTTCTTACAAGCTCACATTCAACAGCTCAAATAAATTTCAAAATGAGTTGTTGTGTAAATGCACCGTTGCTGTACTACTATTGACAACATCGTTGGTTCAACTAATAGCATTTCGAGGAATATTTCTAAAGGTTCAGATATACGAAGGCCTTTTATACATCTCGACTATATACTTTTGCTTGGGAGCACTTATAATATACTTTCGTAGAAGTGCACATGTTCTTGAACTTTTCAATTCACTGGTCTATTTGGAGCGGAAACTTATTTCACGTATATTTTTTTATCAAATAGTGTAACCGTATGCAATTCGAATACTTGTATAATAATATTTACCTTTGCTTAGGTGGTTATCTTTCATCGTATCCTTCAACGCGTACCTATATTCTGGTCCGGAATGGCATTCAAATTTGTGGCATTTCTTCACCCTTGCTTGTTCCATGTTTTGCATTACATATCTGGCTTCACCCATGTGTGCCTTTTGCACCAGGTTTCTGGATTCTGGATGAGTGTAGCCACTACCAACAGTTCTGGAGCACGTACACTTTGAGTGGAACAGTTTCCAACATTTATTGGACATGTTCTTGTCTACTCGTTGTATGGGCATGGAGAAAAATATTGGAAAATGGTATGTTTGTTGGCCCTCAATTCTTTTTCATCTTTGCTTTCTGCTTGCAAAATTATCTGGAAAACCTTTTAGTTGAGACACGCACCAGAAGAACTCGGACTAGAACTTTTGATAGAATTCGGATTTACAAAAGCCTTCAATTGATGATAATGTTATTTAATGGACTAAATCAGGACTTGTATATATTTTTGGTACTTCTTGTCATTGGATTTTCATTTGTTGTTTCTATCTTTGCATTTATAACTGAGGCAATGTCCATACCTCAATTATTCCTTATGGGATCTGTTATATTTAACGTTCTTTGGTCGATGCCAATTGGGTTCGGTACACTTGGAAGAATTTACGATTTGTCTGTTCAAATAATTCAAGCTTATCGTGCAGATACTATCAACTTGAGGATAAGAAATGAAAGGAAGGTTTACATTAGAGTAGTTCGGTCTCTTGGTCCACTAAAGGTAATGGTCGGCTCTGTTAATTTTGTCGAAAGAGTTACGCCGTTAAATCTATGTAATTTTTTTATTGGGTTGGTGGTTAATTTACTTTTGGTTAAGTGAATTATTATTATCATTAGTTCAATATTTCTGGTATTGGAATTTATACAATTTTAGTTTTTCATAAAATTGTTGGCACGGATTTAACTGAATATGTTGTGAAAACCGATATAAAGTTAATGTTACTTTCTTGTTTAAAAGAATATTTTGGTCCAAATGATTCTCGCAAATCACAATATTAGATTCGATTTTTTAATTGTCGCATTTAATCAAATGCTGCAGATTCACATAAAAACAAAATATCACGCATTTCTTTTCTTTTAACAGAGTTGCAAAGCTGACCTTTAATATGTGTTAGTACATAAATCTAGTTATATAAACAAACTTTCTTGCTACATTGTAAAAAATTGTAAAGCAAAAACTGAAATATTTTGCTCCGGACGTTCACTAATCAGAAGGAAGTAGCTTAAAATGTAATGTTTTATTGTTGGAGCGTTAACTTTGAGCGAATGATTGAGTGAATCCGAGCTAAAAACAACGATTGAGTGGGATCCTCAATTACGATTATGCTCGTTTGTGTAATTTTAATATTCTACATGATTGATATGCTAAACTGCAGTTTCTAAAAATAATAAATTGCAAAACTAATAACTCCGTGAAGCTATACATATAAAGGTAGTATCGACGTTAAGTTGCTTGGACTGCTTTTTTGTTTTAAAGTATTTTGTTATTACGCTCTGGCATGCTAAAATGGAATAAAGAAAATTTGTAGATGAAAACAGAACATTGGATTGTACCTTGTACGAGTCTATCGTTTCACATGTTTAAAAATATCAAGATCAAATATGTCAAGAATTTCTTACAGAAACTTCCAACTTAAAAGCAAGAAATAATTGAAAGGTTTACACTTAAGGAGTTTGCTCTTTTGCGCCACTAAAGGTAATAATTTATACCATTATGTGGATAACCAAACGTCATCGTCGAATATCGTAACAGGAAAATACTCAAAACTACGACTAGCTTCTTGTTTATCCAAATCTAATCATTTTCTTTCAAATGCTCATTTGACAAACTTTTACAGCTCACTATAGTTTGCAAACCGAGAAGTAGTTATAATACTAAAGGAGCTTTACAGCTATGTAGGTAAGTTTTTCGCACGAGTAAGAGGTAATTTTATATTTGAATAAAGGATCGGTTGAAATAATGCTTCATTAACAAACTATCAGCTAAACACGCTAATAAGCAAATAAAACAGCATCAAATAGGATTATCTTACTTCAGCAAAAGGGGATATGTTTTTGGTATACACAAATACAAACTTTACATTTTTATTATTTGCAATAGAAATTAACGGACTTTGAAAACAAATACACGGGTTCAAACTTATATCTTGAAGAAATATTCTCATCAAATTATATTTATTATCATTCTGAAATGTCAAATTTAAAACGAATATATCCATCTTGAAAAACATTCAGCCATAATATTAAAACATGTTATTGACGAGCGACAAGCATGATATAATCAAACCAAATAATAAACCCTTTTGTTAATTTCGATTTATTATTTGTAATAAACACAGCAAAACTTTTAATGAAGATTCTCGAAATATCATTGGTAACCATATGTTGTTTTAAGTTTAGTTGAAATACAATGAGACTCCTACTGAAAGACGGCCTTTTTAATATTTTAATATTCAAAGTGGTTTTATTTAAAAAGGGTCAACCGATTCGGATCAAATCGACGTTATTGGAAATTTTAAACCAAATGTTATCATGTTCAAAACCTCGACCTCTGCGCTACATGTGACCTATAAGAACTTAATATTTGGCTTAATAACGAAATAAACCGAGCTATGATCACTAACCATTTAGTTGTGAGAACAGAATTCGAAAATCAGAGAGCCTATGACCGAATGGACGCATATAACCAATAGACATCCTACGTATATTGTATTCTAATAAGAAACATACTTCTACGAGGGAATTTGAGAATCCCGCTTAAGCTATAACTATAACACGAAGTTCAGCCACGAAACTAAAACATGTTGTTTATTATCCGTATCCGTATCAGGTTTGTTCTAAAACGTCAGAAAATATGAACAATTTTCCTAAGTTGTGTTTTTATTTGCTAATGCGAATGTCTGCCCTTTCAAAATTGTTTTATCGATTTAGCGATATTTTACCAATGTAAAATAATATGCGAAAATACACATTTTGGTCACAGTTATTTATTCATATTGGCACATTGGCGCCATATGAAATCTCATTCGTATTTTTTCATCGTATAAAAACTGTCGCTTGAATAAAATTCTATTTGATATCGTTTACATCACGGAGAATGCCATAGTTAATTCGATTGATTTTATTTCAGTTTTATGTCGATCCAAAAACTCATAAGATACTTTATTGCAAATCGTACTCATTCTAAGTTCACCAACTGTCAGTGTAGCTATATATTTTAGATGTGACACTAACGGTTATTTAGACCACACCTTGTTTTTAGACATACATATATTTATACAGTAAATACAATTCATTCGCTACAAGTTTTGTGTTTGATCCAGTTTAAACTTTATTAATACTATAACAATTATGATTGAAAGTACAAAAACTTTATATAAACGTGCATTCCCCAAAATGTATCAACGAGTAAAAGTTTTTGCGAGAGATATTTTACATTGTATATACAAAATATGCATTAAAAAAGTTCATAATACTTTAGTGAAAGATTGTTTTCACAATCAGTTTCGTGTCGCTGAAAATCTATCATTTCATGTGCTCCCAATTCGTTTAAGCAAACAGGATGGAAAAATACTTGAAACTTTTAGAAACCCAAAGTCGACAAAATTTATAAAATCTGTACGTTTTCTACATACTGTATTGAATATTGTGAAAGGAATCTTTATTTTAAAGATCCTTCAAATAGAAAAACAACTAACATCGCTTACTTTCATTCAGTTTTTATTTTGGTGCTATTCTTGGGTGTTGGGAAGTTCTTGGGATTTATTTTGTGAAAGCAAATCACACAAGTTTGTAATTTTCGTGAATACTGTCTTCACTTTAAAATCTGTTGAGTGTCAAAATTTTATAAAATTATTTTTATTTATTACATTTCTATTTCCTTGTAGTTTTGTACTATTTTACTCCTTTATGATAATATTTACAGGTGTTGATCCAATAGTGTATTTTATGTTTACGAATTTTAAGGACAGATTTTTTATATATGTAGTACTTCGATTAGTGTTGGGTGTATACGAAATTTGGAGTTTTGCAGTAATAGCTTTCTTAACAGGTATAATCGCAGGAAGTGGAATGTTTTGTGGCTATGTAGCACTTGTCTACTTGAGTGAACAAGTTTACACGTCATCAAAAAACTTGTCGGTGGAGGATTTTCAAAATATTTTAAACGAGTACAGAAAGCTTAAAATTTATTCTTTACTAGCAAATGATTGCTTTCAAGACCTAATTGCTATTATGATTAAAACATTATATATCCTAACTTTTGTGTTATGTAGCTCAGCTATAATAAGCGAGAAAATTCGAAACACAGCATCGCTCGTGGAGCTTATGTTTTATTTCGGGAATGCAATGAATGCATATGTTTACGTATTTATTGCATACTCTTCTCCAGGTAAGGTAAATAATGTAAGTCGAAATGTGTTAGTTGAGTGGAAACAACATTTAACAAGAAACAGGTTACAAAATGTTATATCAAGACATAGTTTTAGGGAAAACTTGACAGTTATTAAGTCATGTTCAGAAGTTCGACTTATGTTTAGTCCAGTGAATTATTATGAGAAGGGAACTTGGATGCATATTCTACATTTGATTTTATTAAACACAATGAATCTTGTATTAATAATCTGAAAACAGAGAAATCTATTGGACAATAAACAATTTTAATTGATATGTCTATATATTATAAACACACAGATGTTAGTACTTATATAAAATATTGTAGTGGTATTTTAATTTTTCTGATAGACACCATTATATTATTATGACTAATTGTCTAAAAATGTATACCGTATTGGGTATATATTTTATTGTAGTATATTGAATTGTATTGTATTAGGCATAAGTATGGGTGGGTTAATGTAGACAGTGATATCATGTGTTTATTGGTCCTGTTATTTTTACCATATTAAGCGATTAATATATTTAACGGTAATACTGATTTAGCATAGTTCACGTAATATTATTTTCACGGCAAAACTTTCGTCAAAATAAAATATTAGCTACCTTTTCAATTTACAGTACAATACAGTTAATCTCTTTTGTAGATTTGTTCCAGGTAAAAAAATATTTTTCAATAAAAATTTGTTTACTACAATTTTAGTTTTGATTATGCAAAGTTACGCCAATAACTTCTATCAAAGTATATTTTTCTAGGGTTTGTGGTCAGCAAGAAAGGCGAATATAAAAAAATCAATGGTTTAGTAGTCAGCTTTGATGTTGAGTATATACCATATTATCAGTGGAGGATCATCAGTAGCTGAATTAAGGTGCATTGTAGCTGAATTCAGCTACATGATGAAATAAAATAAAAAATAAATAATTCAAATTAATTTAGCCTTGAATTAGCATGTAAAAAATTAAAAATGTTTAAAATTACGTAGAAAATTAAGCCCAAGGTAGATTTTTTGCATTTTTGACTATAAAGAGGTCTCCCCTGGTCTGAGCTTAGCCAAAAAGTGTTAGGTGAACTAAAAACTACTTCCTGCGTGAACAGTTGAGCATAGAGAAATATGAGTGGAAATGTTGAAAATTCAAATCATTTCGTTTCTGCTTCACTCAGAATACTCAGGTTGAATAACGTGTACTGATGAAATTACTGATGAAAAGTGTAACCATGATCACCACAAGGCAATCGTTATGTTCTTTTCTCATTCCGCTCATATTTTACGCCAACAGAAGGGGTAGCCATTTCACGCATATGCTGCGTGAAAAAGAAGGGATTTTTGCCAAGGTGAAATCTGAGTGAAAAATTCACGCAGAGTTTCATCCTGACTTGAGTATATGTGGGCGAATTTTTTCTCTATATTCTAAGTTCCCTCCTAAAATGGCATTTCCTTCAGGCAAGGGGGCTCCTCTTAAATTGCAGAAAATGTTGATCTTTTAGGACATGTTTGCAGAAATTTTCCATCTTAAAAATAGACTTTAGGAATAATTTAAAACTGTGTTTTTGCCCTAAAATTGGAGTTGTTTTGTACTTTTTCAGGCATTTTTTAAAATATGGAAAATATTGCCGGTCATATTCTAGAAGTCGAAAATGTTCTGCAAGTTTTAGCACAAAATTCAAAAAAATCTACCGTAGGCCTAATTTACTACGTAATTTTAAACATTTTAAATTTCTTACGTGTTAATTCAAGGCTAAATTAATTTGAATTATTTATTTTTTATTTTATTTCATCATGTAGCTTAATTCAGCAACATTGTGGCCGAATTCCGCTACAATGTAGCTGAATTCGGCTACTGATCCTCCACTGATTATGCTAAGCTATGAATGTTTTTCAGTAGTTCTGAATTTTAAGATGTAGTGATTATTGAAACGGTTAGCCATTCCCTTAAAATATTGTAGCGAAGTTGATTGTTAGGATGAATAAAACGCTTTAAGATTCAATTAATCGACATATTCACATGTAGTTTTTAAAAGAAATTTAAAATGTGGAGTTTTATTGACAACAATTATATTTTGTCATTTAAAATGTGAAATGTAATTTAAAACGGACATTCAACGATGTCATCTTGGGATAAAAACACTATCATTATATAGTAGTCAACATAACTTTTAAGTTTTAAACCTGAATTTTGTTATCAAATGAAAAGAATAAAATATGAATTTAAATAGGTTTAGAAATCCACGTGTATTGTTTTCTTTGAATATTTATAACATTGAATAAACATTCGCTTGCGGTTGAAAGTTTCGAGTCGTAAACACACCTAAACTCTATCTGCACTCTTTTATGTTGTGTGATGGATTCGTTCATTGAAAGCCACTTTTGATTACGTCCATTTGGTTAGTATATTTTTCAGTCTTTAAACGAATCAAACAGTTTCAATACAATTTCGATGTAACTTTATATATAAAAGACAGAGGAGGAGGTTACATTACACAATAATATGGATTATTGGCCGTAGATCCAATTATACCGGTTATAAAAATATTACAAGGATATCACAAAATGAAACGTTTGCTTTAGAATGACAAGTTTCTGGTTTATCTCAACCTAATCAATTTTTCAAATATGTTTTGACGAAAATAATTTTACAGCTTACTTTAATTTGCAAAAATATAATAAGATAGAATGTCAAAGTTACTTGTAAGTTAGCTTCTTGTCAAAAGTAGCAAGAAAATTTAACATGTTAATATTTTGTTTGATAAACACACTGATATACACACTGTCAGTTAAACATAATAAAAATTACCTGAAACACAATTGTCTGATTTCGATGCTTGGATATTTATGTTTCTTTTAGACAAATGCGAACAATAATATATCCTGTTTGATGTAGTTTTCTTATATCGACATGAGTTAAAAATGTTCAATATTTTACTACGAATATGTTTAAGAACAAAATTGATATCATCTAGCAAGAGTCAACAATAAGCTATAATGCCAAACTTATAACAAAAACATCCTGTTGTAATGAATTAAGCCATGAAATTAAAACATTTGTTCAAGTAGAGAGGATATGATCGAACCAAAAGTTCACATATTTTTTTTGTTATTCCCGATATAATATTATTTGTAATAAGCAAAGTAAAGCTTTTATGAATTCTCGAATTAGAATATGTAGTTTAAAACCTAATTAATTAATACATATATTACTTCAAAATTCGACAGTTTGAGGGTTTTGTTTCAGCTAGTCTTATAACTAGGAGTTCAAACACGAGCTTAAATCATTAAATGTTGGCTATCAGCACAAATATCAGGCCAGGGTTTGATGTAAACCGTTCGAAATATTGAACTTACTTGTTAAAATATTTGGCAAATAATATATACCTGCCCCTTCCAAGTAGCTTTGTTTAATTTATCAATGATTAACAAATACAAAATATTATGTTTAAGCAAACATTTCATTCTCAAATATTTATTAACATCAGCAGAAATACTGTCTTGTAAAAACACAGTTTATTAGAAATTTTATTCAAGGTTTGTGTTACTTAAATATTATGCGACACAACTACTTCAACTTATTTTACTTATTTTAGCCTCATATAAATTTGAAAACTCGAACTTAACAAAACTGAACTCCATTCCACTCCATCGAAAGACTAAATCACTATATTTTACAAATAAAATTTCGGTGCTTTTTGATCTCACGATATTTAAACCAAACTTTATTTCAAACATAATAAGTTATTACAGCAAAACTATTTTTCGTTACGAGGATCCGACCAGAAGTTGTGATTTTGTGTGGGTTTTATTTATTAACACCATTTCAATCATGACTTCTACCACTAAAACTTCGGAAAAAAGTGCTTTCCTTAAAATATGTCAACGTATACGAGCAAAACTATTCATTACAAATATTATAAATTTTATCTACAAAACATACGTCACAAAAAATCGAAATATTTCAGTTGAAGCTTGGTTTAGAACTCAGTTTCTCTTTACTGAAAACATATCATTTGGTGTACTCCCAGTTCATTTCAGCAAACGGGAAGGACAAATACTTGAAACATTGAGGAAGCCAAATTCAACAAATATTTTAAAATGCATACCGTTTCTACACACTATAAGGGGTGTTCAAATATAATTCAATAATTTAATATACTAATTTAAATCAATTTACGTTTTTGTCAATTAAAACTAATTTACCTTTTTCGATCGTATGACATTTGTTCACGTGCCAGTGGTCATACGATCTTCT
>JAQFZH010002781.1:0-15506 GCA_034695485.1 Entomobrya nivalis | reverse complement strand
CTCGGACGCACAATTTTTACTCCGGGGGAAATGCGTTCGCGCATACCCCTTCTAAACTAATCAAAAGAAACTCTCCAACTAACGAAGAGGGGAGGCTGCAGGTGCACTGGTTGCATTCAGTATACCAAATTTGCACACTTTGGAGGTGGTTGGTGCATTATAATTGGTTTGGGTCGAATGGAAAGAGAGAAATGAAATGCCGGCTTTTTATTGATAAATTCATAAAATATAAATTTGATTGAAATTTCCATTTAGTTTTAATATAGAGGGAAATTTTGGTTTATAAGCTGGTCTTGTGACATATTTTGTTAACTTGACGCATTATTAATAATTAATGTGGGAGTTCAAATAAAAAGTAACATTTGAATATATTATGATCTCTCATCAAAAAGAATCAAATTTTAATTAACATGCAAAAAATTATTACGGTCGTCATTATTGTTTTTCCAAATGAAATTATCCAGTTGCATGAGTTATAACAATTTGTAAAGAATGTCAACGTAAAATTGACGAATTGATGATAACTTTGTTTAAATTTTGGAATTTTTGAAGATGTATGGTTTTCAGCTTTCCCAAATGATTTTGTAGGTACCCTGTTCATTATGTTCCTTATTCGTGTACTTGGTTGGTTTATTATTATTATGCTTGTAAAGAAGCTGACGGGAAAGATGTTCACACGAGTTGGTATGCATGGTATGGTAGCGTATATGCATTTGTAAGCTGGTGAGATGAGCAAGTAGCAAGTTTGATATGGCATCTTATGCCAACGGCCATACCACGTTGAACACACCAGTTCTCGTCTGATCACTGAAGTTAAGCAACGTCGGGCCTGGTTAGTACTTGGATGGGTGACCGCCTGGGAATCCCGGGTGCTGTTGGTATTCTTTTTTCCACTTTTTACTATATCTGGACACCATTAATTGCATCTTTTCCTTTATGATTTTTATGAATTGTGTGCTTTGAATGTTTTTGTGCTTGAATATCAATACCTAAGTCTATTTTTAATGGACAATGTATCGTAAAAATCAAAAATTGGTATAGAATTTCTATTGACCACGAATAAATCAAATGATATTAAAAGATATAATCATTGAAAAATCCAAAGTTGGAAAGAAAATGCAACGAATCATTACTAATTGGTACAGCTTGCTTGCACCTAAAATGTTGTTATTATACTTGCATTAATTTTTGTACTATTTTATGGATTTTTCCATAAGTATAAACGAAAGGTGAAAATAAATTTTGATTGAATAATTTAGTTTTATGTTTTAATGGAAACAGTAGATTTATGCATGTTCTCTAATTTCTCCATATTTCCATTCATTGGTTCGATGTTATCATTTGTGAACATTGGAACAGCTTACTGCAGTAAAAGGTAAACTGTTGGATCTTTTCATGATAGTGTTTGTTCTCAAATAAAAAATGACGGAAATGCCATATCTTAGAGTATAATTGTATACAATTTAACAGAATTATTTTTTTCGGAAGAACTTAAAAAAAAAAATATTTTAACCTTTAACACAAATTCTGTACCCCAATATTGCCTTTCGGTACGAGATTTAAAAGATATGCTGGAAACATTAATACAAGTAGGAGGCACAAATACCGGCTTAAAAAGTATACATATTTTAATGACTGTTTTGTTACTAAATCGAAATACATCATGACAATCTTTAAATATTTACAAAATTCACATACACGAATACAAGTGGTATATGTAAAAAGTTCAAAAACATGTAATCGCTAATTGCACGCTCAATGTTCACCATATTTTACAAACTCACTTGATTGCATATTGTATCATAGTATTTAAATAATAAAACGATTTTTTCGAGTTCTTAAAACTAAACTACATTATATATAATATATCATATCGGTTTGGCAATTTCACTTGTTACAAAATGATTACAATTTATAAGCACGGAGACACGCCTTTACTGCTATACAAGCAGAGCAGCTTTGTAAATGACTAATAATATATTTGGTTACCCGTGGTTTGCTACTAAAATTCATATTGTTAAAACAAATAATAATTTTATATTTATATTACAGCTTATACAAGAACAATTTATTATTTTAGAACTATTTATTTATTTCAGACTTTTTTCATGTCGGGTAAAGTCAAATAGTGAAACAAACGATTAGATGACAACCAATCTTTTCAACAAAACACATAAAACTGACCTTTTCATTACATTCCTACAAACACATTATTACTGGATTTTTTCACGAAACCAAAAATGTATCCCAAAGAGTTCACAAATTAAAAATATAACATTTATAAAACGAAGCAGTCTTTTTATGTTAATAGCCCGTCTTATAATAAAAGTTATACTCGTTTCACTACTGGAATCTACACTTATTTGGTTTAGATTTTTGTCATATCAAGTAATGTCACAGAATAAAAGAAGTGTTTTTAGAAATAACTTATCACTACAAAACTACAGTTACGTAGGGTACGACATAATTTGGCATTTGACATTAAAAGTGAAAAAGTACGTAAATATTTAAAAAACTAATTCGTAACGGTTAGTCTATACTGATAATTACAGATTTTACAGAACGTGTACAAATTGTCCATTCAATGACGGAACAGATCTTCAGAAAACAAGTTGGCACTTGCACCAAAAGTAATGTTTTGGGGTTCAATCAATCCTGTAAAAAAAATCTATTAAAGTTTAACTACTATTTTATACCAAACTAAATTGTTTTAAAGTTTCTATAAGAAATACAGCTTACCAATCACTTTCTTTTTCCCCCGTTCCTAAATTTTAACGTTACCTCCACCAGATAGTAAGGCTTACTTTCACCTCCAAAAGTACCAAGCTGAAATGGAAAATTTGATAAACAAAAAAATCACGATTATTTTAGTTCTTCACAAAATAAAAAAATATGATATGACCATTTGAAATAAAAATAACTACCACTTACTAGCATCTTCAAGTTCCAATTTTCCTGCAAGCACTAATTTATCACCAATAGAATAAATTTCAATCGTCCGAATCTCTTCGGCGGCGTTGTGATGAGTCTCATTTTTCAATTTCAATGTATCCCGTTCGGAAGTTAAGTGTTCCACAATAGCTTCCTGTTCCGCTACATATTCACGTAGATTAGGCACTAGAGTTTTGTGAAATTTTCGACGACGACGATCTTTCTCAATTTTGGCCATGTGTCGTTCAGCCTGGTCCCGTTTGATTTTGGTTTTCTTGGTCACTAATTTCTTAGTCAAATTTTCGTCTGCTATAAAGAAAAAATGTCAACTTTTACTTTTCATAAAATAAAACCAGTTATATGTAACACTTGTATGTGATAGTGCAAGCGAAAAGGGAACTTCGGAGAAATTGTCAGTTAACTATTATACGAGTTTTTTTCATTTATTGGTAAGGAATAATATAAAAAAGGCAGGATATTTTGTGAAGAAATGCAATGCAATTTTGATAATAACTAATGGACAATTTTCCCGATGGTCCCTTTTCTTTCGCACTATCACATCTATTCCTGAAATTGCTTTAAAACGTGATCACAATGAGATCTTAACTATATTAAAAATGTTAACTTGATAAAAATACAGATATTACAACTCACAAACAAAAGTACGTTTAAAGACTAAAGCCTTTAGCTGGTCACCATTTCCTCCCAATGTTGATATTTCCTCATTGAGCCCATCCACCTTCCCGTCCAGTTCAACTGCTCTGTACTCCAAAGACTGGCGTTCGGTGTTTTCATTTTGTCTGTATAAAAAACAACGTATTGCTTGTTTCTTATTGATGACCTTTGACTGAACACTTCCAGCATTTTCAGATTTGTCCTCGTTTGACTCGGGTTTACCTGTTAAGAAAACAAATGACCTGTCATTTAAAGTATGCTTTTAATATATGTTTGCGTACTAAAGAAATAAATGACTGCAAAGATCAAAATTTAAATCAAGTTAGTTAAATGCTATCAATTATGGTATATATTACGTACAAAAATGATATATATAACAATATAACAACAGTATACAAATAAATATGTGCTTGGAAACCTTCTGTATGAAATTTAATATTAAGTAATTTTCCAACTAGCCCTAGAAAATTAGTAGATTTAATTTGTTTTGAATTAACTTACTGGATTTTCAATCTTAGCTTAACGAACTCAAATTGGTGTTTTTCTTGATGTATTTGTTTTGTTTGTCAACAGGAAAATATATATTTTGAAAGAATATTTTACCGCCAAAATTTCAGTTCATTTTTTCAGACTACTTGTATGATGATCCTCTCCGTCAGAGCAAACAAATTTTTACCACATTTCTTTCTTGCGTGTTGGCTTTAAGTATTTCCATTGGTTTGGTAGGTGGAGAGAACAAGTGGCCAGCTTAGCGAAGACACACTTCTTAAAGAGAAATGAAATAACAAAAATGTGTAGAGTGTTTGTTGATTTGTCACAAATGTATAAAGGAAATGTACTTTTGTAAAATCATGAGAACAAAATTTTGGTTTGGGGGTTTTTTTCAAGAGAGAGAATTTGATATGATGAAGATTGGTTATACTTGTAAAATAAGTTGTTGGATGTGATACATCGCTTAGGCAGCTTTACAACAATATTTTATCATTTTGGGGAAGATTTTTGGAATTGTATTTGGAATGATGAAATTTAGAAGTGCTAATTGGGAAAACTATTGAGTGGGTTAGTTTAATTCGGGTAATGGTATTAATAGTTGGGGTCACTTTATTACCAATTTGATTAAGGGTTTTACTAATATGATGATTAACCTTACAATTCGTCTGGGAAACGTTATTAATAGTTTTTGATAATGATCAGATTAGTTTGGGGGTAACAATATTATTGAGATATTAACTCTTATTTTTTTTATAAATTTGAGCAAATGTTAATGTAACTTTGGAAAAGGATATTCGTAAAAGAGTTGGAGGTATGTAAAACATCTTAAGGTGAATACATGTATGTATGTTTATTTCAAAAAAATTGTTTGTACTTTACAATATGCGTTGAATAGAATATTTTTGAAGTTATAAAAGAAGAAAGTGATAGTTAGTATTATTCAATCGAAATAAAACATTAGAAACCTTATAAGTTTCGACTTTTTACAGGACATTGTAAAAAAATTATAGCGTTTAGAGTAAGGGGTGCCGGACAAACTTATGAAATAGCATATGTTGGACTCTTGAAAAATATGGATTAGATAAATGGAAATGATAAATTGGTAAATAGCCACCCTTTTTTGTGCTTCCTTCCTTTTCTGTGGGCTGCATTGATATGAGTAATGACTTTTTTTGATGAGATGAGAATAGTAGTTCA
Organism: Entomobrya nivalis; assembly: GCA_034695485.1. Lineage (NCBI taxonomy): Eukaryota > Metazoa > Arthropoda > Collembola > Entomobryomorpha > Entomobryidae > Entomobrya > Entomobrya nivalis. The sequence continues at coordinate 10,211 of JAQFZH010002781.1, read as the reverse complement.
ATAGTAGTAATAATAATAATGGACAATGGACGTGCAATTGTGTATTTTTTTGGGACAAGTTTAAATTACTTTGGACGTTTAGGTAAATAATCTGGGATGTTTAAGTAAATTTGATGAAAGGATCTTTTAATTCTTTACTTTTGCGTAAGTAAAATGATGTAAAAAATATAATGTAATTATGTATGTATATTCCAAATTTGGTAGTCATATTTGAAATCTTCTTCCAAATATTTTGTTTTATGACTTAGTTTACAGGAAAACTGTAAAAAAGGCAATGCATTTATTAGGTTTGGTCATATTTTCCAGCTGGTTGTGGAACTCAGCATTGATTGTCAACTCGAAGACAAAATCTTTGGATAAATCGATTTGGTCTCATTAATAAATTTGAAGTTTTCATAAATTATAAAATAATCACAACTTATTTACAATATTAATATATTTAAGATACACTGTTAACTGACTAGCTTTTAAATACATATTTCGACCAAAAACTGGACTAGATAAATAACACACTATTTTTATTAAAGTTACATTAAGATGTTGTAGTTCCCGTAAGTATTTAAATATCACACAAAATCAACAAATTTGTATTTTTTACCAGCACCACTTGAATACCAGTTAATTTAACATTGCGACCTGCACAAAGTCATCCAATTCAATAAAAATCGAATTTGTGGTCGAACTTTACAACGGCTATACTAACATAGTTCAAGTATTTTGTTCCAATAAATATTTCGAGATAAACTTGGGGACCCCATCCAGTGAAACTGCGATGTGTTTCAATTTACAAGAAAACTTTTTTATGCAAGCTTCTGAATGTAAACAGATTTTTACTGTGTTCATCTTCATCATCATCGTATCATCTCGTGTTTACACAACCATCAGCATAGAATACCCAAAAAATGTGTGGTGTTCAATAACGTGAAATTGGTTACTGGTTATGGGAGAAGCGTACAAGCTCGAGCAATTTTTTGAGTGCATCAAAAATCCCAGGGAATGCTACATCATGAAAGGATTATTGAGCTAAGCAAACATCTTCTCCTCTGCTTCTCATTCTCAAGTTGCGTTGCTCATTTTTTGACTAGTACAAACGCATTGTTCGTTTCGTTAAAGGGCGATCCACGTCCACCGGCACTTTTCTATGGCTAGTTATACTCTGTATTACTTAATTGATTGGTTTACAAATTATTGCAAGAAATATCCTATGACTTTTTTAGCCGTTTTAAAAGTCGTTCTCATATTTATCCACAAATTAGGTTTGATAAAATCGGTGTTGGATTAAATTATCAACACTATTTTACAGGAGAGATGGGCTTTGAAGAAGCTATATTCGTAACTTAGTAAATATATTGGTCTGACTCATACGAATTTAAACATTTACATAAAACTATTTGAAACATACATTTGAAATAAATAGACCGACAAATTAACAAAAACCGAAAAAAAACGTAAGGTGCGTAGTTTTGTACAACTGATTATTTTAGACAACACATTTTACGCTACCAAAGTGGTAAGTATTTAAGAAGAACATTTCTTTTCGGTATCGAAACAGGTATAAAGAAATTTCCTCGTAAAAATTTATAAATAAATAGTGAATCGTAAATTTTCCAGTGTCAACGTAATAAAATCTCCAGATGAAAGTATAAAATCAAATTTACGGACACCCAAGTCACATACTTTACTACCCATTACCCACTCACTTCACCCTATCGTCTACCCATTTCCAAGTGCACTATTTTTTCACTAAACCCCTTGATCTCTCCGTCTCTTTCCGATTTTACACTCCAACTATTTGCCTCTGAATCCCTTTCCCCATCTGTTCCCCATCGTTTCTTCATTTCAATCTCTGTCACTAACCAAATCCACATTCCTACTCCACTCATTTCACCCCATATTTCTCTTCCAATTACCTTCCCATTTCTTTCTTCACCTGTTTCACTCCCTATTCCTACTTCATCCATATTTCTACCCATTCCTTCCACATTCCCCTCTCTATCACCAACCAATATCTCGTTTCTAATCCACCCATTATATTCCTTATCCATTCCCCATTCCCATTTCAATCCCTTTCCTTATTTCCCACTAATAATGCCCAGTACCCACCCATTGCCACACCATTTACGGCTAACTCAATTAATAATTTAATGCATCAAAACCAACCCAAGCAATTTATAAATAAATAGTTACTCGTAAAATTTTCAGATTTCATTAACAAAGAAAAAATCAACTTGAGTCGCCCAATCCACCCCACATGCTCCCCTTCCCCACTCCACGCAGCCTTTTACACATTTCCAAATATATTACCTAACCCACCCGCCACCCCTTTCCAAGTACACATCTCACTCCACCCATTTCTAACTGCTCGCTCACGTTCAAACCATTACTCCACCATTTACAGCTAACTTAACTAACAATTTACGACATAAAAACCAACCTGTTACTCTTACTACGCATTAGTAGTTTAGGCCTACTACAAGATAAAACTAATTCACTAATTTCTTATCTATTATAACAGTACCCACAATTATTGAATTTAACCTGCCGTAAAAAATAAATAATTTATACCGGCTTTTTAATCACTTATAAATATCAATGAAACAAATATGAAAACCGTACCCATTTTAGCTATTTAGCTTGGCACAATTTAATCCTTCTATTATGTGAACAATTATCTAAAAATTAAAAAGGGTTTTGTTATTAAATTAAACAAATGAATCAAAACAACAACAAAAACTCAAGGGGTACAAATCATGCAGATGATTCTCTTATTATGATGATAGGGCATATCTTGCTATGTATTATTTTTTCGGGTGGACAGATAGTGTATCTCTATACTGCTGGACAAAGGGGTAGTTTTCTAATAGTTGTGCTATATGATAAATATATGCATGTACAATTTAGACATACTCATCTGTACTGTCTACATCCTAATAAAGCCATATATAAAGCATAGTATGGTATTTAGTGTGGATCACAAGCACTGTGTTTTGTGAGATGACCACATTAACAAATCTCGGGATGCTCGCGCTTGAACACTTTTCCTCAAGCAAAGGTAAAAAAGTGCTGATTTTTTTGAGGATGCTGAGCTCAAGCTTGTTGCAAGACAAACCACTCTTGTTGGTTCTCATTTAAGGGGACATGCATACATTAAGTAACACTTTCAAGAAATGTGGAGGGGAGGATCAGACGTTTCTATAATTTAAAAATAGCATAAAATGGGATACCTGGGGAGTAATACAAAAAATGTAATTTGTCGTCGCGTTGTACATGGATGAACCCGTACGGGAAAACAAACGTTCTGCAAAGTAAATAAAAGCAAGATGATTATGCTACAAGTCAGGTGTATGTAATTGATGAAGCATGGATTGAGCTGCATATATATTTTTTTCATTTACGGCTACTTTATTTCTTCCTGTAAAAGCGCAAATACGCATTTCCATTAGGTTTCATGGAAGCTATAAGTATGTAATATTACGATTTAGTTACTTAACTTACTTGGTTTAGTTATTAATTTTTGTTATTATCTCCGTTGTTTTCATAGCAGTAAAAATGTTTGAACGAGAATTCACACTTGTGAAATTTTAATAAGTGTGTCAAAAAGATGCCATGCAAGGTCACAGGGTTCTCATCATACGCTATTTTCGGTAGTTTCATATCCCAATTTTACATTCTTCTCATAACTTATGTGAAAAGCTAACGGGAAATATGTTCACACGAGTATGCATGCCTGGTATGGAAGCGTATGTAATTGTGAGCTGGTGTGCTGAACAAGTAGCTGGTATGATTGTGGTTCCTTTGCCAACGGCCATACCACGTTGAACACACCAGTTCTCGTCTGATCACTGAAGTTAAGCAACGTCGGGCCTGGTTAGTACTTGGATGGGTGACCGCCTGGGAATCCCGGGTGCTGTTGGTATTCTTTTTTTGCACTTTTTCTTTTATGATTTTTATAAATTCTGTGCTTTGGAGGTTTTTATACTTGCATATCAACATCCGGGTAATTTTTTACCGCAAATTGTATCATGTTTAATAATAAATACGAAATAATTTTTTACCATTTTTACTAACCGCGAATACAATTAGTGAAATTAAGGAAATCAATCATTGAACAATGCAAAACGGTGAAAAATATGGACACGAACTATTATTTCGTCCAGCTTTTACCTAGAGTCATGTAATATTCTTTGCGTAAATTTTTGCAGTATTTCAAGATTTTAATTATGAAGTAAATATGGAAATATATCTTGTTTGAATTATTATGTGTGATATGTTTTATTGTAAACTGTAGATTTATATGCATGTTTTCAAATTTCTCATTATTTCCATAAATTGGGTTGATGTAACCACATGTATGTGAACAATGAAATATCACACTGCAGTAAAAAGGTAAATTGGTGGATCATTAAAAATTATAGTTTATGGCTTTGCCTCGCTATTAAATTATATATTTTAGAACCAGCATATACATTAAAGGTAAACAAAATATTTTCTTTGGAAGAATATTACACATTTATTTAGATTATATATTTTAAGCGGTAACATAAATTTGACAATTTCTGGAGTACCAAAATATTGCTTTTCGACACTATATTAAAAATATATGCTAAAAATTTTGATGAAAATATCAAGCAAAAACATCGGCTTAAAAAGTATACATATTACAAATGTCTGTTTTTCTAATAAATCCAAATACACCACGACTATGTTTCAGGATTTGTAAATTTCACATACCTACACAAACACAAGTAAGTAGAGTTGAAAAGTTCAAAATATGTGAAAACTAATCTCGAATAAAACTTTGACTATATTTAAGGAATTTCGTAAATTGCATGTTATCTGATAGTACTTAAGTAAACAATAAAATGCCTTTATCGAGTTGCTAAAACTAAAGTACATTATTTATATCATCACGGTTTGGCAGTTTGACTTGTAACGTGCACAATGTCATTACAATTTATAAGTACAGCGACACACCTTTACTGCTATACACTCAGATCAGCTTTGTAAATGACTACAATTATATTTGGTTATCCGTGGTTTGATCTTTAAATTCACATTGTCAAAAGAAATAATATTTTCATCTTATTCATTATTATTACAGCTTATAATACAAGGAAAACAATTTTAGAACTAACGCTATTTATTTATCTCAGACTTTTTTAATGTCAGGTAAAGTCAATATATAAAAGAAACAATTAGATGACAATCAAACTTATCACCAAAAAACAGAAGACTGAGCCTTTCACTGCATTCCTAAAAATAATATTATTACTGGAAATTTTGACAAAACAAAAAGGTATCACAAAACACATTCACAAATTAAAAATATAACATTCATTTAAAGAAATGAAGTCTTTTTATATTACTTACCCAGCTTATAATAAAAGTTATACAAATTTCACTACTAAAACCAACACTTATTTAGTTTAGATATTTTTTCGTGTAACGAAATGTCACAGAATAAAAGTCATAGTTTTAAAAATATTTTATCAATACAAAACCTCAATTTCGTAGGGTCTACATTACTGTCTACGTACTGTAGTACGAAATTATTTGGCATATGACATTAAAAGTAAAAAGTAGGTAAATATTTAAAACTATTTTGTAATTGTTAGCCCATAATGGTAATTACAGATAAAACAACGTTCACAAATTGTTCACCCACTGTATGAACAGATCTTCAATATACACGGTTTTATCATTTACAACTAAAGTAATGGTTTGTGGTTCAATCGATCCTGCAAAATAAATCAATTACAATTTGAAATTCCTTTTAACCAAATTAAATTGATTTTTCCTTCCACAAATAGTAAAGCTACATACTTACCACCACTTTCCTCCCACATCAATGTCAATGTGTTTTCTGCATCAGATATAGAGGCTTACTTTCACCTCCAAAAGTGCCAAGCTTTAATATAAAGTTTGATAAAAAAATCACGACTATTTTAATTCTTTGCAAAAATTATAAATTTACCATTTGAAATAAAATTACTATTCCCTTACTAGTATTCCCAAGTTGCAATTTTGCTGCCAGTGATAACTTATCATCAATTGAATAAATTTCAATCATCTGAATCTCTTCGGCTGCGCGATGATGAGTCTCATTTTTCCTTTTCAATTTATCCCGTTCGGAAGTTAAGTGTTCCAAAATAGCTTCCTGTTCCGCTACATATTCACGTAGATTAGGCACAAGAGCTTTGTGAAATTTTCGACGACAGCGATCTTTCTCAATTTTGGCAGTGTGTCTTTCAGTCTCGTCCCATTCGACTCTGCTCTTCTTAGTGGCTAAATTCTTAGCCAAATTTTCATCTGCTAAAAAGAAAAATGTAAACTTTCAATTTTCAACAAATAAAAACAGTTAAATATACACTTATATGTGATAGTGTGAGAGAAAAAGGACCACAAGGGAAACTTGTCAGTTAAATAGTATCCGAAATTGCATTGTTTCTCTCTACAGGACACAGTGTCATTTCGAATAATAATAAACCGAAAATTTTCCCAATGTTCCCTTTTCTTTCGCTCTATCACATGCTAACCTCAAAATGCTTTAAAACTTAAATAATATTTTAATGAGGTCTTGTTTATATTAAAAATGCTAACTTGATCAATACTATTAATATATTGCAACTTACAAACAAAAGTACGTTTAAAAGCTAAAGCCCTTAATTGGTCATCATTTCCTCCCAAGGCTGATATTTCCGCATTGAGCCCATCCACCTTTTTGTCCAGTTCAACTGCTCTGTACTCCAAAGACTGGCGTTCGGTGTTTTCATTTTGTCTGTATAAAAAGCACCTGTATGCTTGTTTCTTATTGATGACCTTCGACTGAACGCTTTCATTATTTTTAACTTTAACTTTTTCTTCTTGTTTCTTAGTTTTACCTGTAATGTAAACAAAACAACAGCTTTAAATTATGTACTTGAGAAATAACAAGCATATGACTACATGTAGTAAATTGTAATTAATGTGATAAATTATCAAATATGTTCTATGACATAAACCTGAAATTAAAACTGTAAACTGTGTTTTTTATTAACTTACTTGCTGACTTACCTACAGTAATGTTTTAGTTATGATATTTGTTGATGAAAAGACAACATAGTTTTAAAGAATTGCTTACCGCCAAAAATTTCAGCTCATTATTTAGAGAAATTATATGACTGCATCAAGACACACCATGTATCACATTTCGTTCTCCTCATGTAGCACTCATGTGCTTGCCTTAATGTTAAATGGGTTTCTGGTTACTTCCATGTGTTTGGTCAGTGAAATGCATGAGTGAAGAGAAACAAGTAAAAGTAGAGCAAGAAAAAAAGTGCTTTGACAAATTATTATTGGCACTATGATAAAAACACTACAATTGGCTTTCTTTGATCGATAAAAATATCGAATTAATTAAAGAATGTCGTAAAAAGTATAACGTTTGGAGTGGGGCTTTTGTAGTTTCTCATACGTTAAGGATGAAATATTCTTAGTATTTGAATAATGAATTGGCACATGATGAGCTGAAAGTCTTTTCGATGTACTTTATTCGTGATCTGTAGTCTGCTTAAAATAAGTGATTAGCTGCCATCTTATACGAATCAAATGGTAAACCGTGAAGTGAACATTTTCTTAAAATGTGGGATCAGATCAGACAAAAGCCCATTGTGTACTTTTGAAACAGGTTTAAATTACTTCTAAATAGTGAAGTAACGATCTGTGATGTTCTTGAAATTTTGTAAGAAATGACTCCGATTCCTCCATATTCTTCTCATTGTAATTATGTACGAAATGGCAGAACGCAAAAAAAGAAGAATCTATGTGTAAACGAAACTGGAAGTAATCATGTATGAGATTTTATTCGAGTTTATTTTGTTTTGTGAGTATGTTTACAGCATAACTGTAAATTTTTACTTGGTGGATCTTCGTGCGGATTTTATGTGTAGCTCCGCATTGAATAACTGTTATTAACTGTGATTGTCAATATGATGATAAAATTAGGATATATCTGAAACTTTACATTAAAAATATGATTTCTTTAATTAAAAAATAAAAATGACTTATTTACAATGTTTACGTGTTTACGATAAAATATTGACTGACTAGTTGAAGAATACATTTTTGTGTAAAACCTTGACTCAACAAGATTGAAGACTCATTTGATATTGTGGTTAAATTCAGATAGATAAATATCTAAAATAGCACACATTAAAGTTTTTACATAATTATGCATAAAAATTGACATAAATTTATTCAAAAATTTAAGATAAATACTCTGTCGAAATATAGCATAGTTTGTACTCATCATAATTAGTGGACAATATTCCTTTATATATGTTACATATAGTATACACATTTTTATTAACATGATCCAATTTTGTATTATTAAAACACATACATTTAATCCATATACATTTTCAGGCTAAATTTGAGAACATCAACATTCTTGTGCTTACAAATAAAAAATTACATTGCAATATAAATGTATATACATGCTCATGCGTGTGTACATATTATTCTTTGTTTGAGAGATGCTCACAGATCGAGCATTTTTGAGTACATCAAAAGCACGGAGAACGTTAAATCTGTAAGCATATTTAGCTTAAAAACATATTTTTTTGCTGTCCCAAAACGAAATAACGGCTTGTTTTATGTCTCTTCAGTAACGTACTTCACAAAATAGGGCTTTACAGCATGATATACTGACAGCTAGATATATGTTGGTAAAATATTATACAAATCGTTATACACAAAAAAACCATTGTAGATGGTTAAAGTTAGATACTCGATGAGGATTTGTTGCAAATATAGAATATAATGTTCGATTTAAAATTGAGTGTGAAGTTGAAATTCTGCGCCTCAAATTCGCCCCATTTAGTAAACATTAGCCTTTAAACCCTTCATTTGTACGACTAAGGTTAGTAATAGTTAAACTTGGTATTCTACATTGAAGCTAGGTACCCAAGGACCATCATACTCATCATATAGAATCACAAATTTCTAACCATTAAAAGTTATAAGGACCACTTGACCTTGCTGCGAAAGGGTCACCCATTATATGCCAATAGCAAGCTTGGTACGACAGGACCATTTTTCAAGCAGATGTTTAAATTCTGTAACCTTTTAGTAAATAAAGGTATAGGGCTCTTGACCTTGACTTCAAGGGGTTAACCCCTATGTATATACCAATTCCGATCTGAGTACCCAAGGACCTTAAAACAAAACATATTTCCAAAATTTGGAACTGTTTAGGAGCTAGAGGAAGAGTACTCTTGAGTTTGACCTCACAGGGTCAACATTTTATGATAATTTCAAGAAAGGTACAAATCGACCTCATAGCCAAACAAACTGAATTCGAAAATTCGTAACTGTTAACGAGCTATAGGTAAAGGACTCTTGATCTTGAACTCACGGGGTCAACAATTATATGCCCTTTGCAAGCTAGGTAAACTAAACCCTCTGCAGAAAACAGAATTCGTAACTGTTTAAGAGCTAGAGGGAAAGGGTCCATTACTTGAAGGGGTTAACCTCTATTTGTCAATTTAAATTTGACTATCTGAGGATCTCGTAACACGAAAACGTAATTCGAAAATTCGAAACCGTTTACGGGCTACAGAGAGATGCTCCTCGATTTTGGCCTCACATTGCTAATGCTTTATGCATTGTTATATACTAATTGCAACAGAACTCCAAAACTACTATCTGTTTGAGAGCTAGGTCACCCTTATATGTCAGTTGCAATCTGTAATACGTAAAACAGTTCAGGAGCTAGAGGAGCGACGGACGGCTGGACGGCCGGCCGGACAAGATACAGTCAGTGTCGCAAAGCTAATAAATCCTCTATCGAGTATCTAATACACAGTTTTCACTATTGTACCTAATTTGCTCAAAATATCAAGCAAAAATTATTACGAGCTTATGACATGCTTCTTTAACAATAAGTTAGTATCATGTTTAGATACTTTATCTTCAATAATTAAGCTCTTGATAATCCCAAACTATTTAATTTAACAAAAAAAAGTTAAACGGAATGCGAGAAAAAATGAGCAGTCAAACAATTGAACAAAAGTACTACAAATCACTCAAAAAAATTATGGTTAGTCCACATCAAATTTTCTCGAAAAGATGTAATCTAAGTGACAAATCCCCCATTTACCTCCCAGCCCACTAAATCACCTTACTACCCTCTAAACATCGAACACTCTACCCCAAAAAATGTACCACTTAAT
>JAQFZH010002780.1:0-15512 GCA_034695485.1 Entomobrya nivalis | reverse complement strand
TCCCATATAATTGGAACTTCGTCAATGTGACAGTAACAACGACGAAGCCAAGTTAAAGTTTGTTCTTGATATTTTGTTAACATTTTAATAGATGTAACTAAAAAAACTTTAGTATACAAAACTAAAAACTGGGAACCATACTTTAAACGGTGTTTTCTAAACTGAATGAGAAATATATTGAAATTTCCAACGTCAAAAACGGGTGGCTTTTATGACCAACTTTTAACATTGGAACCACATTTATGCAAGGTAAAAGACCAATTTTATGAACCACATTTCCTCTAAATTACGTTTCATTGTTGTTGATGGGCATTATTTTAGTAACAAAATAATTACTTTAAAGGAAGAAACTAACCAACATTTGATATTTTCATTGAACTATTTAATGATCATCAGACAGAAATTTGCTGTTATTTTACACTACAATTGATACTTTGCACTAAGAAAATATAACTTCACAAAATTGTTACCAAATATTAAATGGCATAACATTTCTCTACGCTCTAAAAAGACTACTTTTCCACGCTAGATTACGTCAGAATTTCTAAAAGTCAAAAATTGGGACTGACTACGCATATTCAGTCATTTGAATGGGAGAGTGAGGTTTATGGAATTTCATAGTCTGTATTGTAGATTTGTAGATTATAAATGCATATTTGAACCATACCTTCCATTGCAGTAAGGTAATTTCGTGCATCTAGATTTACTTATGCATCTTATTTTCTTACTTCACTTATTTTTTTAACATCTAAATGAATATAGATGTTTATTGTGTACTTTTTAAACTAAATTCATTTGTGTACACGCTCAGCAACAGTAAAGACATAAAAATGGCACACAGTGAATCCGACTCCGATATTCAACGTGTTATCTTGACTCCAAGAAAAAGACTGGAAAGAAGTAGAAATTTCATTGCTGGAAATTCAACGCGATTGGAGGATTCGAGTAAAAATATCACAAAAATTTGCAGAGGTAAATGTGAATGCTATTGTGCATATGGAACTTCATGCTCAGCAAAACTCAAAGTAAAGATTGTAAAGAATGTTCATGTCCTGATTTCTTCAAAAATTATTTATGGAACTAAAAGAGAACGACCCAAAAAAATCACTAAAGCGCTTCAAAAAATAATATGAAACTAATATTTGATGCTTGTAATATTGTATTTTGATTTTTATGTACACATTTCATACTTGGATAATGAAAATTAATTACTGAATACCTCACTTTCCCAATAAAATGACTGAATATGCATAGTTAGTCCCATTTTTTGACTTTTAGAAATTCTGACGTAAAATAGCGTGGAAAAGTAGTCTTTAGAGCGTAGAGAAATGTTATGCCTAGTATGTATCCTATGTTAATGTTCTTAGTCTTGTTCTGCATCCGTGATAAATACGACAAACATTCTTAGTAAGAATATATTAGTTGGATTTTTAAACTTTTAAACTGGGTATAAGCATTGATTTAATTTAGTTTTAATAAGGATTAAAGGTTTATTCACAGAAAGTCCATTCGTGTATCACCTAATTAACAAGCGTCGAATACTCATAAGGCTAATTGAAATACAGTACCAGCTTGCATACAGTTTGAGCATGTAAAACCTTCCACCAAAAGCTTTTTAACATATATATATAACTTTATAACCCTTATCGTATATTGTCCCTATTCCTATATGTTTAATTTACGTAAGTATTGGATTCCACAAATAAACGGGACACTACGTTTGCCTCCTAGCTAGTATATATATGTACTTATTTAACCCATGCAAACATTAAGAAATATATACATTTTTACATAATTGAGGATGGAAGGTTTTACAGAAAATTTTACCAAATAGTCTAAAGATAAGTATTGGGGGCCATTTCAACTTCCTTATCTGAGAACGAACGAGCCGAGTAAAGGAATAGCATTAAATGTGGTTTACGCATCATAAAACTACAAGTTATTAAGAATTGAAGATTTTTTATGGAAAGACTAAACGTTTGATCATAGCCAAACCACTGAAATGCTTACATTAATTCAAAAGTAAACCTCCAATTGAATAGGTTGTTAAAGCAGATTGTCAAACAAGATTACAAAAAACGATTAGAGATTTCGAAGAAAAAGTTTTAGTTATGTCCATTACGGATCTAAGATTTGTAGCCATACTAAAATTATGTGGAATGTGTATAATTGCTGCCTCCTGTGGTTTTTGTGGTGACAGATATTGGTTTATGGACAAATATATGATCGAATTATAGCTTGGCTTTTATTTAAATGTATAAGATTCAATTCGAAAATTGGATGTATACAATTTTTATGAAAATTAACTTTGTTGACTCGTCAAAGCCATTAATGAGTATTCAGTCCCTGCAAATGTTTTTTTACTCTGGTAAGTATTTTTGCAATTCATTTTATAACTATGAATAAATAAATAATGAATAAGACAATTTCTTCATATACAAATGTAATCACAAATGAAAACCGAGTGTACAATTTAATACCAAGCTAGAACTCCAACGCATAAAACCGTAACTATAGAACAATGAGACACAAGATTATTATTGATGTTTAGTGATAAAGAATATAAACGGAAGCGTACATAATACTGTCCATTATTGTCAATAAATAGATAATTACTATTGTTACTCTAATGTTCATTTAAATGACGCAAAAGATGTGTATAATTTTGATACACTAAATAAAACATTAATCAGTGCAACTTATTTAGCGTTAGTTTTAGCACAATATCGGCTTGCTACTTAAGTTTTTATATAGTTTGTCCAGATTTAATATTTTTTCACTAACGAAACATGGATTTGAAATTCAAAATATTCTTAGTAGTTGTTATGTGGAATTTAATTTTATGCACAAACATGGTATTTACTTTGAGCTCACTTTATACTTCATGATTTGAATTCTAAAAGTCTGATTAGGTTAGCGTCATTATGGTTTAGTGATTGATACTATAACTTTATTTTTTACAGATTTTACATGCTCAAACGACACCAGCTCAGGAAAGCAATTCAGAAAATTACCAATGTACTTCAAAAGGATGGAGTAACAATCAGCAGACGGATAAGTGTTGCAAAGAAGCTAATCTTCGTTGCACAAAAGTGAGCAATTCGTTTATCAAGCTTTTCCAAATCTTTTAGGAATAATTTTAATATATTTGGAAACTGAAATTAAACAGACAAAACAGAAAGGACCTGCCAAAGCGCAACATAGCTGCGTTATAAAATCTCAAGAAGAAAAAGAAAAGGTAATTAAATGTTGCAAGGATGCAAAAATGAGTGGAAAGAAGACAATTCATAGCAGAAATGAATGCTAAAGCATAGAAAGATTTAATCACTCATAGTTCTACCGTATGTGTTTTGTAAAACGATGCTCTTATTTGTAAAAGTCTTACGAAAACTATTCTTATAGAGGTGTTCTGAAACCAAAACATCTAAACTCAAATCATTCTTGATTAAATATATTTTAAAAAATAAATGAATTTCTCATGATGGTGACTTATACAGCATATTTTTAAGAAATACTGGACGACTAAGCCGACGGGTTAAACTACCTCAAACTTGAACTATGAGACAGAAGGTAAATTGTCATCATATGCATACATATTCATATTATATTAAATATGTACATGTAATAACATATGAAAGTATACTTATGTTCATACACTTTACATTATTCATGGAATCAATAGTTTTTTTATCCTGATAGCTTCTGTACCTACGTCATAACTGGTTGGTGAAGGAGAGCATTTCTTGGAGGCAAAAGTCGAGACAGTCTCAACGGACTTTTTTTGTTTCTTTCCTTTATTTACACACTCCCTTCCCATTTTCAATGTGGTAATAGCGGAATGCATGTATTGTTTCTATTTACAGGACAGAGATTTGCATTTGCAGAGTCGGATTGTAGACAGTATGCGTACGTACATACCAAACTACATCCAAAAACAGCACAAAGAGATATGCTACTGCATGTTATAATAAATCCTTTTATCCCATCATCCCGCGGCCCGATTCATCAACCACAAGTGTGTTGGCGTCAATCTGGAAGTCCAATGATGGTTCGCGACTGATGGAACTCCACATGATTTTTGTCGCTAGAAAGCCAATTAAAAAGGGGGAACAATTAGTTTATGACTATAGGTATCCCCATTTCAATGAGGAGGTATTTGAGCTTCTAGTATGAACGAAAATAAACAAAGTATCGAACTTATGTATATTTTTTATGGCAGGGATATCAGTGTGATGAACCTTACTGTCGCATTTAAAAAAAGGCGTACAGGTGTCACTTCAGGAAGAGAGGTGTGATGGTGAGATGTCAGATTGGCCGAAACTTGGAGAAACAAAAATGCGTGCATATGGGAGATTCATCGTGGCTATTTCTCGGAATAAAAATAAAGCAAAGCATTTCGTTGGCTCTGGCTTGTGTCCGACGGCATTACAAATAACATACGTTTCTGCGGCGAATGTCGTGCGACATGTTTTGAGCGTGCATGTTGTAGAATTTCCCTAACTTAAATGCCGTGTTTGCGACAAAGCATTCAAAAGAACTGATTTGCTTAACAAACATCAAAAATGTCATCAAAGTTGTATTGTGTGATAATTTGATGTTTGCAAAGAAAAATCTAATCATTAATCATCATTTGTTTTTAGCTCCTACACCACTCGATCGTCGTCGCAGAACATGATGGCCATTTATTTATATGTTCAACTAAAATCAAATTAGGTGAACTGTTTGGAGTCAAATACTCTTCTCATTCATCATTGAAGAAAATAAGATCTCATTCAAATCAAAATATATTTATTTAAGTGAATTCTCCCGTAAATCTTGGGATAAATAGATTGTCCCATGAAGTCCCGAAAAGGTCCCACTAACACCACCACTACTTCTTGAGACAATTCTATAACAGCACGAGACAACTTGGAATAATACTATAAAAGCATGGGACAACTTGAAACAATGCTACAAAAACATGGGGCAATGGGAGATATTGCTATAAAACATAAAATGCTATAAACACATGGGACAATAATGCCATAAAAGCGCGATATGTGGGGAGGGGAGTTCGAAAGGCTATATTACGTGATATATTTATTGAATGATCTCCTTTGGAATGTTATCGCAATAAAGTTCATTAACAAAGTCAACGATGAGGCCAAGGCCAGGTCGAGACGCATTAAAATTTACAAATATTAAACATCATTTTAAAGATCCTTTACCATATGCGTCAAAACTTTTATTTGACTTAGTAAAATAAATATTTGGCCTTTCTCGAGTAAAATCTAGTTTTTATTACTGATTTAGTTTCTGCTTAAGTTTTAACTGCTCACTAACTGATATAGGTATAGATTTATCTTTCTTCTTCATCTCTAAGCTTTTTCTAAATATTTTAGCTTTCCATTCAGTAGATTTGAATTTACGTCTCAAAATTATTAAACACATTGTTTTGTACAGAGCTTTCAAATAATTAAATATCAATCCACTCAACTCCCCAACTTAACTTCAGTTGTGTGTGACCCTTCATGTTTGGCTTTGTCGTAGGAATCTTGTCTTTGACTTTACATAAGTCTGTTTTCTGTTGATAAAATTCGGCCACCACTTGACTATTCCAGAAACTGATATTTTGAGACTTTTGAGACAACTTCGTTTCAGGCACCAACGGTTGTAAAAGTACCATCAACATCATTCCATCAACTGGGCCCAGTTCCACTGCGTATCTCTGATCAGGAAGATAATATATGTGCAGTTGTAGTAAAAACCTTACTTGCATACAAAAAGCTCTATTATAGACATAAATATGATATATGGAAGTATATCAATTAGCTGTTGTACATGTAACTAAAATTGTGTTCTTTCCCTGCGTCTAATCGGTATGGTTGCTGGAGTTCATCTTCAAACTAGTTAAATCGTACCAATGGAAACTTTATTTAAACAAAATATTGATGAGTAATGTATCCTTAAGTACACGATAACCTTATTTGACTTTCTTGAGTCATGCACACAAAATATATACCATGTATTACCATTAAATAAAGGCTATCTTCGATCACAAAAATAACTAGGAGGTAAAATATTTCGATTTAGGGTGCAAAACGTGTGGCATAATTATTTTGAAGAAGGCTTTTTGATGCTATTAAGGATGGTCAAAATGCCAAAAAAAGGTACAAAAGAATCGTCAATCGTTTCAATTGTGAAATACTGAGCAGTATTGAGGCCGACCTAATATTGACATTCATATTTTTTAGAACTCATGACTTTGTTTACACCTATTTGAAACAACGTTATTACATCATTTAGCTTCGACGGAAATCGATTGTTTACCTGCTTCTAGGAATTTTAAAATGCTTAGGAGTAATATCGCAAAAACTTACTTATTGTGGCGTATACGTTTTGCTTGTAAACTACATTTTAAACGCAACCTCGATTAAGTTTCCCAGCAATTCCATTCTAACAAACGTTCAATGCCACGTTACTATAAATAAACACTAATTGTGGTTTTTTACTTTATAAAGTTTAAAGCCCAATATTTTAATGCATTTTAAACTTTATGAGGGAAAAGAAATAACTCACATGATGATTTACGCGGAGAATTAATTTATATTAAAATTCGCTTTGCTGCCGACATTAGCTTTAAGTCATGGGCATCCGTAACCTCATACTACCTAAATTGAAATTCGTAATACCTTTTTAACTAAATTGATAATCATTTATATCAGTCGTCGAATTAATTAAATTAAGCATGGGTAACGGTTTAAAAGCTTTAACCTGATTAAATTCACCAAGTAAACGTGATATTGTGTGACTTTGCACGTGACAAAAGCTTGTATTATTATCATTAGCATTATTTCTGTAGTTGAGACTAGGTTCTGAAAGAAAATAACGATTGTAAGTAATTTATTTAAAACGGTAGGCCCACGTTTATTTTGAATCTTCTTCAAATATCTTGAAATATCTGAAGATTTGAGATTAGTTCAAAATATTGTTCCAGAAATCGATTAATCTAACACCACCAACGAAACAATCAAATTGCAACTTTTCTTTTAAGCGCTTCTTGAAACCGTACGCGTATTTCAAATCAAAATAATGGCAGTTTTAAAAACGAACAAGTCGTCGACGTTGGTTTTGATATTGGGATATATTATCAACATAAGTTGCAGCAAATATACGTACGAGTTGTTTAATTATGAATGCAATCCAGAAGATCCATACAAACTGCTTTACAAAAACGTTGACAGAAAAATCGAAAACTACTACTTAACTCATAAGATTGCAACAAGCTTACCTACTACTCGAAAATATGTTGAAAATTTAGACTCAATTCTCCAACATTTTGGTAAGGATAAATGCTTAGTTGTAATAAATAATTTTCCTGGAGCTGATTTCCAAATGAGTACTCCAGTACCAATAGTTCTCCGTCGATTCGGATTGACAATATTGCATGGGAAACTGCGTCGAAGCAATTATCCATACCGTTTAGGAATAATATGGATCCCAGAAGAACATTTGCCTAAATTAAGCGGCAACTATACGACAAATGACATTCGTCATTACCGTAACACGATTAACCAGAAATGTCACACTTCGAAATATTTCACACCTTTATCTTTTCATTACTCTTCAAACAGTGGATATTGCGTTGGGTTAAATCCTTCTGAATTTTCTTTGGCATCAAAACCATGGTCTTGTGAAGTTCAAGTCGACCTGTTTATGCCGAATAAAGTTTTTCTACTTGGAAAACATACTCAAATATTTCGAAAATGTTCTAGATGCAATTTCTTCTCTAAAACATTTTATGTGTCTTCTAGCATGCCCAAAATTAATATTTTGGTGGATACAGCAACAAATTTTAACGAATATGATGCAGTTTCCGTAGTGAACTGGATTTCAAGAGAAGATAACACACGTGACGCGTTTCCTGGTGATAGATCCGAGTTTGACCCAGCATCGGAGTTTATGTTATTTGGTTACATGAGCTGCAAAAACCTAAGCAAGGTTGAAGACGAAAAGTGTCAAATAACAAACTCAAGTATACTTTTCCCGTGCACTGAATGCCAAAACGCATATTTAGAAGAGCAATTAAGTATTGAAGATATCAGGGTCGAGTATATTAGATTTCTGGATTACTTATATAAGTATTTGCCCTTTACTGGCTACATTGAAGCTCCCACGTTTTCAAACTCGAACTTAGAGGCACAAATATACTACTTTATTGAAAGAGAGCAATTAGCAATCCGATTACCCTTGAAATATTTTAAAAGGATTAAAGTCAGACATCCAGATAAAATACAAATGCTTGCTTTTGCATACGCGTCTATATTTAACGATCTTTTAGGAAATGTTACTGCGAACAAACCCAAAGTTTTGGAAGGTTCTGAAAAATACAGTTTTTACCGTAGACTTAGACTAACAACATATGATGAACCTTTACTCGAGCAAATTAAGATCGAGTTTAAATTTGGACAGCTCCATGTTGTAAGCTGTGGATCTCGAGGACTCGAACCAATATCATTTTTGCAAATAGTGACTGTTTTTGAGGCACGAATTTGGATAGTGCTATTTGTATTTGTATGCCTTATTATGTTTTGTAGCAAACACCTTACAGGAAGATCTTTTACATCAAGTTTGCTAAGCATTTTTAAAGTGTTATTTGAACAAGGAGGTCCATTTCCTGAAAACCGTGAAATCGTAAACAAACTAAAATTGCTAATTTGCGGTACTCTATTAGCTGGGATGGTAATTAGCAACGCTTTTAAAAGTGATAACGTCTATAAAATTGTGACTCCCAGGCAGCAAATTTCGTATCAAAATGTAGACGAGCTTTTCACAGACAAATACCAAATATACAACCGAATAACCGAGTTCGAATATGAATACCTGCCAAATGCTTGGGAAATTGATTACTATGAGGAAAAATATTACAAAAAACAGTTCTACATGTATCATGACGGTTATTATGGACACGGATATAGTAAAGCCGCATTGGTATTACTTAACATCCACGACCAAACACAAGAAAAGCTGTTCAATAAAACTCTAATGCATCCAAATTTGCGGAAAATATTTACTGAACCCATAGAGTTATTTAAGCCTTTAGCTAAAACTGGTGTAATTAATTGGCAAAAGCGAAATACACCTCATCTTAATATTGAAGTGAGTAGCCTAAAAACTAGGTTTTGGAGTAATCAGAACAAGTTAATTGTAGAAGACATGTATAACTGTAATAAAACGTCATGGATTCTGCCAAACTATTTTGCACAAGATATTTCTAGAGGTTTAATCAAATCTGGAAAGCACTCTGATGTGGGGACCGAGGCTTATTCAAGTCCAATTTTATATCTTCAATTAAGCGGTTTATTTTCTCTGTCACTACTCAACCAGTACTCTAAAATATCTGCTTCTGGAATAGTTGAATGGTGGCCAAATTTAATTAATAGAACAGACTTTGACAGAAATTTAGACAAGATCCGACCTTCAAAACCAAATATGAAAGGGCACACACAAGTTATATTCATTATATTGTTTATGGGTCTGACACTTGCGTTTAGTAGTTTAGCTATGGAGTCAAGTGGATTAATATATAAATTTATGAAAACACAGTTGGTTTTGTGCCACAACAAAATTTGGAGTTGCCTATCTCAATGTATGACGTATGATGAAACAAAAGTAGTGAATATAAAGCATAACGCTTATCCCAAAATTAAACGTGTACTATTTGTTCGATAAAATATATATATTGTTTTGTTTCGGTATATAATGCAGAAAAACATCAAATTATTCAATAGCGCAGCGTGGGCTCGGAACTAAATGTGGGCCAAGTTCGTGACTTTGTCGGTGCGAAGTCTGAATATCAAGGCAACTTGATATACTTTCGCTTTAATAATGAAGTCTAACAATATAACCACTTTCATTAAAAGTCATGGAAAACCCCCTAGAACATTAGTAGATCAAAAAATGTATTATTATGATCAAGTAAATAAATTATTATAACATATTAATTTTACAGCATTTTACAGCTTAAAAGTAGTGGCTTGCTTTGTTTAAATAATTGTGTAATGAAGGCTTAGAAAACATTACCCTCGAACATTGCATGCAAGCTTAAAAGCTAAAGTCACAATGGAGATAGGTGACAATGCTCGACAATTATTTATTACAGCAGTAGGTGAACAATCAAATCTGTGAAATTTTAAGACGTTATATGAGAGCAAAAAGCTTTTTCTGTTTTTAGAGATAACCATCCTGTTCAATTAAAGCTGTTTCAAAAGGTCAATTGCATAAGTCCAGATATGGTTAATCGACCGATTGATCGATGGGTAAGTTTAAAAGCTTCCCGATTTCCCGACAGTGGCGTCGTCATTTTTTTCTGTTCGTGCATTTCATATGTTCATCCACACTTTTCCTTCTTTACTGTAAAAATTTCGTTTTCGGTGTATTTATGGGGGCAAATTTCTTTTGATTTTTGTTCGCAGATTGTACAGATGAACTCCTTGTTCGATATGCATACTCGAGTTTTGGCTAAAATCTGTCTATATGTAAATTCGGCCTGAGTTTTTACCTGACTCTACTCTGTCAAACGGTCTCTTCAAACCCAACTGAAAAATCAATTCTTCTGTGGCCAAGCTTCATGTTTTCTGCACTGTTTTGCATTGGCTGTGCTAATATATTTAAGTTGTGCAGTTAACAAGATGAAAAATTGAATATACAACTTAAGACAATTCTCAACAAGTAAAAGTAGCTCTTAAAAAATAAAACGAAACATGATTGTTTACTAATATTTTAAGGGTTTCGAGTAAGCAATTATACTACGGTCTACAATTAACCAACTATTAATACTCTGTAACATTTCACGACGGCCAATGCCTGCAAGGACGGGCCCAGGTCGCACCCTCCCTTCACAAAGACTTTGCATTGCAAACATAATCTCTTTGTTTCCATTACACCGGATTACAATCCTAACAAAGTCTCACGAGAACCAGGCAAACCCAAAAAAGAATTCAAAACTAATTGAAAAAATATAGCGATAAGCAACGTGACATGAAACAAAATATATATCCGCAATACTTATGCCTTTCAAAAAAAATGTTTACATCGAGCTCTTACTTCTGACGGAAGATAATGGGGGTGAGGTTAAATCACATTTTACATTAATACCGGATTGAATTTTTTTGCGTAACACAAATAAACTCGACAAAGAATTTGTACACTTGGACTTCAAGACTGAAAAGACATTTAATTATCACATCAAGCTGTCGAAATAAAAGCGGGGTCGCATTTTCTAAACGGAGTTATTTAAATCGTGGAAAGTTCGAAAAAACCCCATCTTCACGTTTTATACTTCAAGGCTGTATTAGAGAAAGTTCAGTCATGTAAGAGAATAAGAGTTCACCGACACAATCCTGATTGATTGATCCAAATTGATTCAAGGTAAGTTAGTTGAAGTAAATCCTAGAACTAAGCAACTTCTGTTAAAAAATCCATATGATGGTATATGTGATGATGATATATTTATTTAAAGCCATTTACACCTTTCAGAATTACCGCAAGGGTGACAGAGTCAACGAACTCTTCCACGTTCTCAAAACTGAAGCTTGTGCTGTCCACGATGAGCTTGCTAACGGATGGAAAAATCGATTCCGAAATCTTAAAATAACATGTCATGAGGAGAAAGAACCCAACCTTACCCTGCATTTGCCTTGTACTTACATACTGACACATGCTAGCAGTAAGTGTATCAGTATTATCAGCAATTATTGAGTGTCAATCCGAAACAATTTCTTTAGTTTGTTCTGAAATAGGAGCCTTGATCATGATCATAGAGAGTGAAAGGAAAGACCAAGATGCGTGTTCAATTCTCCTCTTGTAGTTTCCATGGAAGAAAATTGTCACATATTATTTATTTTCGCCGATGGATGGATGGATGTGGATTTAACAAACCCTATTGTAGACAACTTAAACATGTTGATCTTTGTTAATGGCTAGCTAATGTAGCCTGGACGGTGTTTAAGCACTTCGTATGCAATGTACATATTTAAATACTTACATCGTTGAATGTTACAGCGTGCCTTGGTCAAGACAATGAGAGAGTCTTCAGAGTGCAAATTTGCCAAATAGTTTATCATTTGGAGGAACTAATCATAGAATGGAATATTTTTATAATCAAATGGCTATAAGAGAACAAATGCGACGTGAAATGGATGCTCACCTATCACGAGCAGTTGCTTCACATCCAAATGTTGTGTCAGGAATGAATGATAAGCAAAAATATATGCCACGTTTCAAAATGAGCGGATTAAAACAATGAATTACAAATTACATCAATTTGACATGAAAGGTCGACCAACAAATTCATCGGAATTTGAACTGGGTCTTCAAACCATTTACAGAATTCGTCACCAGTTTCAACTTTATTAACGAAAAACTGTTCGCAAGGAATTTTTACCTAAGACTTTTTGCTTCTGTACAGAATAACAACCGAGCCAATGCCAGTCAAAAGAGTCCTTAAACTAACTCTCATTAATTTCGGGTTCGCCCATTTTCAGTACAAAGACTATTTTATTACCCTTAGTTAAACCGGTTTTGAAGAAAGTTGCAGACTTTTATCAACTGCTCCCGCAATGTAATTAGTTTACTGGAGCAAGATATGATTACTATTTGCATGTGAAGCATTGCGTGTCGCAATCTTTTTGTATAATTATTGTATGTTAATACTACGCCTGCATGCATATAACTTTTAACTGCATATATCGAGTAATGATGTGAAATGTTATGACGTCCATCTTATTCTCAGTTTGCATGTTTGACAGGTTACTGGATTGAATTACTGGAAAGTGAGGCAGGTGATAGTGAATAGAGTAGGTGCATAAAGGTCATTACTAAGCTCACCTATTGTACAGAACTTGACATCTTATAACAAAAAGTAACTCAAACAATTATTCGCATCACAATTAAAGTAAGATTTAAAAACATAAGGGCTGCAAAATATGCATGAGTACGCCTAATCCTGGGTAATCGCAATAAATGCGATGTTCCAGCCTTATTATTAAATTAATGGTGGTTAAAGAATTGTTCATTGAGCATTCACCATTTGTTGTTGCGTGCTTTGTTTTGGTACAATGCGGCAATGCTGAGTTTCTCACAATATAATAGGGGGCTTATCGCATTTAGCTGTCAGACGAGTAAAAACTTGCGCAGAATGGCTGATACAAAATCCTCCTTCTGATGAATAGCGAAAATAAATATTACAGCGTTATGTGGCAAACATGTACATCCATCCATTGTGCCAACCGAAACTCATCGGTGATTACACACTTTTTGAGGTTAATGAGCGTATGGGAGGAGCGTATCTTGAGGGTAATGATTTTTGATCAAGTAATGGGATAATGCACATTTGATAGGATAGTATACTCATTCTTGGTAAACGTGGATTTGTTTGTCAACAGTAAAGTGTTCAAGTGCCCCAAATTCTGAAACGTTGTCGATTCAAAAGCTTAAAAATAAAACAAAAGTAGATTCTCTAAAACCAGATCGGAGAAAAGAAGCTGAGCAGACAAATACTGCGTGGACAGATCCTGTAAACTTGTTGGATAGAAAAATCTGTGCAGATTGTTTTTATCGGTTTACTCTACTTGGTTTAACATAAGTACCAAAAAATAAACCAGGTACTCTTTTTTCGTTCACAAAATGTTGCTTTTGTACATCCAACAATAGGAGTGTAATAATAAATGCACAGAGATGACACTAATGCTTACGATATACGAGTCTTATTTCGTGACTCATTTTTACACTCGTCGTGGAAGCGTAAAATTTATCTTTTAATACTTCGGGAATGTAGGGAACTTAATGAGAAATGTAGAGAAATATCAGATTCAGTGTATAGCTACATCCGTTTAAAAAATGTATAACGATTTAAGTTATGCGTTGATATTATGTAGTGGAAAAGTGCCAATCAAAAATGGTAAACATCAACTTCTGTTTTAGTATTCTTAATTGTTATAAAAAGCTCACAATGTAAATAGCTTTAGATAAAGCAATTGGCTAAATTGGAATGTATTCAGTACCAGAATTGGTGGTACGTTGCGTCATGTCGAACAGACAGAGTCGAAGTCCCGATCCTGAAGAGTCGCTGTAAATTATTTGCTCATTGACGAATTTCTATATACTATGTACTTGCCATGCTTATATCGAGTAGTCGAGTGCTTTAAATAACCTATTTACTATTGACAAAGTTTAAATGCAATTAATTACCACTGTTAAAAGCTTGGTTACCATAGCAAATGTCAAATCAATTTCTTAGGATGTGGGAAGCCTAAGCCCTCAGCGCAGCGCATGGATTTTTAGCTATGCTTGTTTTACGTCGTATACCAGAAAACAAAGTCTGGCTGCTGTCGGCTAACAACAACGAGACCCTCTCTACGCGACACCCGACAAAGTACTCTCTACCCGCAGACCGACTACAAAACCCCCTCTACCCACCCCAAAGTTGTCTTGGGGTCCCCCGAGTTGGCCCAAAGTTGCCCCAAAGTTGTTCCGAGTTGCCCCAAAGTTGTCCTGAGTTGCCCCAAAGTTGTCCCGAGTTGCCCCAAAGTTGTCCCAGGTTCCCCCAAAGTTGTCCCAAGTTGCCTCAAAGTTGTCCCAAGTTCCAGCAAAGTTGTCCCGAGTTGCCACAAAGTTATACCAAAGTTTCCCCAAAATTGTCCCGAGTTGCCCCAAAGTTGTCCCGAGTTGCCCCAAAGTTGTTCAGAGTTGCCCCAAAGTTGTCCTGAGTAGGTCGTTAAATTTGGGTGGGCCAAACAAAATATATGGACTCCTTAGCAAAGTCTTCAGAATTTGGAAGTCGAGAATTTGGACGGCCCTCATCCGGAAATGGTTTAATTGGTTATCAATGTTTCTATCTATCCAAACTAAATCCATGAAAACAGGGTCACACTGCCATTCGTAAGCACACAAGTTTGTGGCCCAAATATGTACGACATGTTATTGGGTGGACAGGATCCAATATGAAGCATGATGTTTTATCCAAAAATCCAAACACTAGGATTTTAATATTCGTTATCGTTTAGTATGTTTTCAAACACTTTCACATATAACTGGTTTTTTTCTTTCCAACTTATTGAATCGATTGCCAATTCGCAAATAGTTCTTAATTTTAGAAGTGCTTCTTGGAGCTTCCATATACCAGAAATTGAAGTTGCATGGAGTATATTTTGAAAGCTACGGTACTCTTTGCCGTATCCGACAAAGAACGCATTTTGTAAGTTCTCATTCAAATAAGCGCCATTCACAGGTTGACATTTTCCTTGGTTTTGAGGAAAACACAATTGTTGTTGTCTTATTTTGTTTCGAAAATTCCAGATGGACGACTAAAACGAATCACTGCATGATGGCGTAAGGCACAACCGCATAGCAGGTAGGTATCTCACGGTCAAACCGTAAGTCAAACAATATAAGTTAATTTGGTTGACTATGACGATAGTTATCTCTCAAAGATTTAGGCTAGGTATCTCACGCCAGAATTCTAAGATTAATAC
>JAQFZH010002779.1:0-15514 GCA_034695485.1 Entomobrya nivalis | reverse complement strand
ATTAACCCTTTCGACTAAAAAAATTCGACTGTATCTACGGTCGACTGAAGGCATTTCCACTATATTATACTGACCCAGTTTATTTAGTTGCTTGATACTGACATAGGACACATAACCTGAAAGCTTCTTATGGTTTAAATACAATCTAAAGTTTAGTCGAATAAATGTTCAATTTGAATACCTAAATGGAATTAAATGCTATTAGCTAATCAATCTAGTTTAGTTCGGGGACGGCTTTTTGACCTAGTTTCACTTATTTCAGACATTACGCTGCAAATTTATTTTGTAACTAAGCACTTTGAATTATTACTATGGTGCCAGGAATAAGAGTCAGGTGTCTTCTTCTAGAACATGAAATATAATTTGAACAACGTTAGACCCTACATAACCACGGGACTAGACGTGACGCCTTGTAATTAAACAGTGATCTCAAATAATTGAACAGATTCATGAAAATAAAGAAGCTGGACATTCTGATTCGAAATATAAATGGGTTTGGGCACAAAATAGTTTTATTCAACAATAACCAATTGAATTCATATCAATTTCTATTTTATATTTCAGTTGTGTATGTGTCGTGGTACAAACAAACTTTTTTGTTGAATGTTTGTAGTAAATGGACTTGCCCTATGTTAATTCGTGATGCATCTAACATTTTTCCATTTTCACCAATATGTCAGTCTTGAGGGTTAAAATCAGAATGTAGGCACAACTTCAGACGGTAAATTTTGAGGTATGACCTGTCCTACTCCAGGGTGAAGGGGTGCCCCAATTGTGCGAATACGGAATTATCACGTTGAAAATAGACAAATGTTGTAAATTTGAGACCATGAATTTGAACCTGAGGTCAGATTTGAGTCTTACCTTTCCTACCCTAAGAGTGGAGTGCCCCAATTTGTACAAGTCACGTCCTAAATTACCCAATCATGTCCTAAATTGCCCAAACCATGCCTTAAGATACCCCAATCAGGCCTTTAGATACTCCAACCATGTCTTAAAATGTCGCAATCATATCGTAAGTTGCTTTAGCCTAGATATCTGCACACATTTGTGTGCAGTGGGCTCCTAGTTTATATTAACACATCTAATTTAAATTAAAACGTCGGTGTTGCTAAAAATAAGAATAAATAATTAAATACCATAAACGACAGCATGATTTGAAAAGACTAAAAATTTAACTATAACTTAGGAGGTGACGATTCGAAGAAAAATGTTGAGCTCAAACGGAAGTGATGTTTAAACATCCTTTAAAAACTAATGCAAAATAATGCGAAAATGTATTAACTTATCATTGAGTAAACTTTTGGACCAATTTGGACAAGTAACGCAGTATAATCATGTTGATCCAGCTAATAGCATACAGAAAAATGCTTCAAAAGGCTCAAATATTTGAAAGCTTTTTCTACATCTCATATATTTCGTTATGCCTAGGAATACATATCGTATACTTTCCAAAAAGTCCTGAAGTTCTAGAGCTTTTCAATTTACTAGTGCATTTGGAGCAGCAACTTACTTCTCGAAAGAAATCTATCTCTTTTACATGCAATCTGAATACTTGATCTATAAATATTACCTTTTCTGAGGTGGTATTCTGGTATCATATTCTGCTACACGTTGTTATAATCGTTTTTATCCCATGTTTGGCTGTTCATTTCTGGCTTCAACCCTGTGTGCCTTTTGCTCCAGGGTCCCGGAAGCTGGATGAGTGCAGCCAGTATAAGTGTTGGGACACGTTCACATTTAGTGAAACAGTTGCCAAGATTTATTGGTCATGTTCATGTCTACTGTTTGTGTGGTCAGTGAGAATTTACAAAACAATTCAACTGATCATACGTCTATTTAACGGACTAAATCAAGATATCCATGTTTTCATTCTTCTTAATGTTGTCGGATTTTCACTTGTGGTCTCGCTATTTACTCTTATAACCGTAATAGGAGCTATGACTATTCCACAGTTTGTAATACCGGGATCTGTTGCAGATCAAGCATCTTTGATCATCCTGATTGGGTTTGGAATATTTGGAGGAATTTACAGCGACTCTATTCAAACACTAAAAGCATTTAGAGCAACAACTCCCTACTTGAAAACAAGAAATGAAAAAAAGATTTGTAGAAAAGTTGTCGAATCTCTAGGTCCATTAAAGGTTATGATTGGATCTGTAAATTATGTTGATAACCTTACCCAGGGAACCCTGTTTTATTCTTTTATCCCAATACTTGTTGGTTTACTACTGCACAAGTTAATCAGCACAGAATTAGTTTTTTGTACCGAAAGCCTATTTGTATCACTAATTATAACATTTACTCGTTTTTATTAAACCGACAAGGTAATTAATTAGCTTAATTTTTTTAAGGATGACAAATACTTATTCATTACCAAATATGTTTGTTTTATATTAAACCATTCCACATTAAATATTAAATGGTGTTTCTTGAACACTACAGTGGGCTTTATACTTTGAAATGTACACAAAATTGGAACAATTAAATTTTATATGTGACAATTAATTTATATTAAGCAGGTTAATTTTAGAGTGAAATGTGTTAATTTTATAACAATCACTGCTTTGAAGAAAATTTTAATCCAAAAAGACCAACAAATGCCTACATCAAAATTAATACTCCTTCGCCAATACTTGGTGCATTTACTACTTGTGTTAATCAATAATTAAATAGTTAGATTTTAAACCCGCAAAACTGAGCAAGAAGTAGGAAGTGACGATCTGAAAGGTCAAATAACAAGTTCACATTCACCATGCTTGGTTTTGTAATCTGGGAAAAACTAGTAAAGCAATACCTCACTACACTACAGCACTGCACAGCAAAGTGTATACAGGACAGAAGGCGTGGGAAAGTTGCAACTTCATCCAAGCTTTGGAAAAGAGGACACGTAAAAAAGTGTGGCTGGTCGATAGTCTGTAGAAGTCAAAGTCGGGATGAACTTGCCACTTTCTCACTCTATCTACCTCTCTGCCTGTGGCTTGTAGGCACTGTGCAGTCCCTTACTCTGCCAGCCTTTGCTTTCCTATCTCTTGTTCAAGGTGTATTTAAATTGTGGGCTAATATACAAAGTGTATTTAAAACATGAATAAATATACAAGATGTATTTAATACGTTGTCAGATGTACAGGGTCTACTCAAATCTTGGTTTAATATGCAATTAGTTGGAACGGCGGTTGGCATTTCGTGACCATCGATTAACTGTCTTTTATTATATATTATCTTTGGTTTTCATATTTTCCTGCAGCTGAAAAATTAATAAAGCTCGAAGAGAAATGGCGTAATTATTTCACTCGACATATAATAAGAGCGATGTTCTACATTCTCCAAAATCCCATTATAACAGAAAGTTATCTTTGTGTTCACATCGATCATTTCATTTCGAAATATCATTTTATGTCAAGCTCTGTCATGTACAAACACACAGCAATATAGCTTTGCTGCTTACATTTGTAAGTACATATGTGTTATATTGACTATTTAGAAACGTATTATCTAAAATTAACAAAACGTTACATGTATTTATGTGAACAAATCATATGAGAAATTCGTAACCCAATATTGCTTCTTTAGTGTTCAGTGATATATATTATAGTAATGAAAATGCTCATACATACCGTCACTATGGCATCCAGTCAAAAATTGCAAACGGCTACATATGTATATATCTGTAAAGCATTGATAGAAAATGAGCATTTCTGTGCGTAAAAGCATAAAATATTCACTCAATGATTTGTTCTTGAATACAGTTAACTGATTGCAAAAAATGCCGAAATATTAAGGATGCATTAATCAAAGTGTAATTCATAAAATAAATTTTGGTTTGGTTTAAAAAATCAGTAATTTATTGAAACAGATACTGATCACACCAAACACGTGTGGGTATATGAAAAACGTTAGTGTAACTTTTTGTAAATAATTTACCGTTATTAGCGTCAACAAAGTGTATACATCCATAAATATCGAAGAACTGAAAGAATAACAATCCTTAAAATTTATGGTCCAATATGAGAAATACTTTTTTCAACATGTGTTATTAAATATATTTTTATAATTACAAGTAATGAATTATTTTCAAAACTACACAGTTCTGTAATTTACCGTGTTTGTGCCCAATAATTTAAAAATTTAGAAAGAAAACGGGTTGTGCACTGATTTATACTTGTCTATTTTATTCAATATTCGAATAGTTTACGCTTTTAATAAAATAATTATCCTTATTTTAAATCAATTACTAACGCAGATTGCTTGTCGGTATTCCTCGAACTAATTAATGAAATACCTTTTTCTAATTGGTTATCAACTGTTAAAATATACTGTTAGTTCATCTAAAATATGTTATAGCTACAAGCTTAATGAAGCCGGTGTACCCTATTCCTGCATTTTTAGCCTTAGCGAAAATGGTAATTCTAAAATGCGTGAGCATTCAGCAAAATATTTGTTATCTTATTCAGTGTTAAAAATGATGCAAGAAAATGCACTTTTCATCTATTTTCCGGTAAAGTCGAGCAGTGACAAGGGAAATTGTTAAACTTGTTGGACTTTTAACTTGCAAAACATTTTACTTACATCTACAAATAAATTAAAGTGCTAAAATTTTATATTTTTATGCATTCAGCCATATAATTCCTAACATAACTTTAAAGTACGTACAGTTGATAGTGCTTCTTCCTTGTTTTACACAAATCTGTTTTACATTGCATAATTCACTGTTAACTTAATTCCAGAGTTAAGTCCTTCTTAAAATTCCTACGCAACTCATGTTTTATGTAGATTTATGTGCTAATTTCAATTTAAATTGAGTTTTACCTATGATGAAATTGGTTTCAATTTACACAGTAATATTCGAGTATCAACAGGGAACACGAACCAGCAAAAACTATGAACAATTTCAGACCATTTTTAACAACCTTTTGCGACAATACGGTTAGCAGAATTGGTTTAGTAAAATGATATTTTTTAGACTTTGTTTATCAATTTTATAAAAACAATATATCGCTGCACGACTAAATTTTAAATGAAAATAATTATTATTTTCTTACATAAATTCATTATACTGTTAGCACCACATCGTCGTGTTACACAATACCTTTGTTTAACCCAACGTGATATTTCTTTGGATACATCTTATTGAAAGCACGTGAGAAAAGGACGTTTATATTGGTTTCTGTAATCATTTAAGGTTTCAAATAGAAACGTATACAAGAGTTGGATAGCAGACCAATCAAAATATCAGCAATAAATAGGACATCTCGCAAATCGTAATAACAAAGTTATTAAAAATCACTTAAATTGAACCCTTCGCCACAATACCTCTTGTGGCTTTAGGTAAATACTGCCATTTTGTTGAACTTTGTTAGCCATATTTCCTTTGGGCTTGTATGTAAACTGTATTTTTTACCTAATGTACGTAGTACAAAAATTGCCACACCTGGTGGCAGATTAGTTCGATTAAATTTGGTGGATTTATCACAACTGCGGAAGTGTTTACTTATTACGCTGTTTTATAAGTCGGTAAACACGAATTTCGAATTTAAATTTATTTTAACGCTCAACATTATAAATGAATTCTTAAACAAACCTGAAGCTTTTATGTGTAGTTTGATAATGGATGACTTGGGGAGGCACGTCCAACATAAATTAAAAACTTTTGATTTTTTTGGAAATTACAAATGCGATAGATAATTTATAGTTCGATTTTTTTAATTTAATCATTTCCACAAAATGATCTTGAGTTCTTGCTAAATCTTTCACAAATATTATGAATCGTGGACTAGAATTTGAAATTTCTCTCTTTAAAACTAACGTATTTGATTCTGAAAAGACGTCTTCATCTTTCAAGAATGCATGCACAAGACAAAATAGTCTGCGATGAACGATTAAACGAAGAGAATAGTTGGAAACCTCATTCAAGGGGCTTCGCAACGAAACAACCATTTCATTTGTTCGAGCAGTTGAAATAGTCTGATAAAAGTGTGCCTGCTCAACACAACACAAACTAAAGTGTTTTACTGCTGCTGTGCGTTGATGGCATTTTAAGAGGTAGAGCGATTGTTTTTAAAAAGTACACGCATTTGTCGGACATTTTGATGGAATTTTAGAAAATATGGAACCAGCACAGCAGAATGGAATTTCTGGGAATGCTACTTTTTCATTGAATGATTACCCGCAAAACTAACCCTATCAGAAATTTTCTCAAATTTTCAATAACAACTCAACATGCTTAGTTTTTTATTCCTGAGGATTTATAGCGAAGCATAGGCTCACTTCATTGTACTGCAGAGTGTATGCAGAGTAAATGGTGTGGGAAACTTGAAAGTTGGTCCAGGCCTTCAGTCCTGCAACTCTGTCATATCCTCTACACTCCCTGCATCTAAGCATATCTAGTTAATTTAACCCGAAAACATATATTTAAAGACATATGCTGATAAGTTTACTTTTTGACAAACTGTGTACCAAGTAGATATTCCTAGAATCTCTAGTTTAGATCAAATTTAGTCTGTATGTCTAAAATTTAGCATTAGTTTTTTAGTTTTCTATGTTCTTTCCCATTACTTCTGTATTATATGTAAGAATAAAAGATAATTGGGATTTTTCGGCTTTAATAAACTATTTCAGGCAAAACTTATTACAATCGGAAATAGTTATTGATTTTGTAGCTTCATAAAATACAGCGCTTTCGTAATAGTGATATTGAAATAACAGTTATATCGCATGTTTTAAGCTAAGACCAAATAACATAAAATCCTGCACGCGTCTACTTCATAGTACAAAATAAAAAGGAGAAAATTGAGGCTTTGGAGCTACATCATCTAGTTTTTGACACGTCAGCTCAGCTCATAGTAACCTGCAAATTCGGATCTATTAGGTTTTACACCAAAATACTTAAAATATGCAATCTACACGTAAATATTTTGATAGTTTTCCAAAGTGTTAAAATACTCTAAAATCTGTTAGTCAGAATTCAAAAATCATCATATGCCTACATTCGAGTTCCCGTCGTCAATTTCGTTGCTGGCAAAATTTGATGTCGTATAGGAATAGATTTCAGCTATTTTACTATCTGGCTTTAGTAATAGGTTTACAAGATTTCTTCACTATTGCTCAATTTTTTTAGTTGACATGGTGTAGCCAAGCAGTGAACTGATTAATTTACTCTGATACTTTTGCATTTACGGGAACGGGTGAGGGGAATATATATAATTTAAGTTGCGTTATTATTTACCGGGAATTTAGCATAGTTTCTTGATGCCCAATAATACTCAAATTACATGTACGACTCTTGTAATATCCAGATTAAGAGTCCCCATTCATAACAGTCTTCATCATAATATGTGCTACTTTGCATAGCATGTGTGAAGATCACACATTACATTATAAAGCATCATCTTCCTGACTGCTTATAGGATTGCGCCATGATGAATTTTGGAATTCCTCATAATAAACTCTCCTCTCCGGATTTCAAAACATTCTCGTTATCATGAAATACCCAAAATGTATTACTTCTATTTCAATCTATTTTTGTCAAATCGAATTTTACTTTGCCTTCACAACCCAACCATTTCCCGAAGATGTCAGTAACTGTGTTACTCTTGTAGTATCAATGCAAAATTCAACGTGTATTTTTATGGTATTTGGCGTCAAGATATACTACAGTTTACTTGCGAAGTAAGCTGAAATACTAAGTTCATGTTATAGACTGTTTCTTCAGTGAAAGCTACAACCTCTCATGCTTTGACTAAGAAAAAATTTACGCTCTGCATTTTAAAGTCAATAAATCGATCGCAAATCAGACGGATATCACCAATAATTGCTTCGAGCCGATTTTTGTCATTAACTTTTCATTCAATTTTAAAAAACTAATATTGATTTATATCCTAACTTACGTAGTTCTGAACTGGTTACGTGGAAAAAGTAATTATGTGAGCGCGGTTCAATTAGTGAAGTAAGTATATTGTAGTATATTTAGTTCAGATGTAAGGTTAGCTCAATATCTTATCTAGATTCTGCCTGTAAAATTTGTGCAGATGTCCATGTCACAGTATTCAGTCCAATTACACGTTTATGTATTTCGTTACGTACTCCTTTCTTAATAAACGTGCTTATTTCCGTAGTCTCTGAAGACGTTGTTCAGCTCTTGTCCATGAACCAACTCTCTGGCAACGAACCTACATTGCAATTTTATGTATAGTAAGTGCTACATTAATAGAAAACCTCAAGTAGCTCTCAAAATCTTATTCGATCATATCTCAATGCATAACATATCTACAAAGAAAAAAATATTTTTGAACTGTATAATTTTCTACGGCAGTTTTAAATATTTTCAAGAAGCTTTGACAATTTTTTTTATCGTATTTCATTTTTTTTAAATCGTTGATAATTTGAAATATTTGTCGAGGTAACCCAATTATAAGCCATTGCTACCTCTAAACTATGAATTTCAATGGCTTTTGAATAAAACAATTGAAAAGTGGTTTGTCTACTGTTACAAAACGCATCACAACTGAGGGACGCTTGTGGTATTAGCGATATAGTTGTTTCAATAAAGGCCGACAAAAAGATCTTTAAACATTTTAGCAGAAAACAGTTGCGTATTAGCCCTACCGCTTAAAAAAATCTAAAAGTGTCACAATGTATCAATCGTTTATTTTGATCATCTTACTAGTTTGGTTAGGAACAACAACCGGGTTACATATCGAAAGCTACGAAGAGTACTATCGATCCCAAATAGAAAATACAGACCAGATAGTTTTTCATTTCCACGGAGATATATATTTTAATTTACTCTCAAGTTCTCAATTCTCTGTTCAGCAAATAACCATGTCAGTTTTTTTTAACACCACAATTCCAAATTCCTCACTTCGCTATTTCAATCCCACCAATGTCATCATAACACACTTTGGCAAGACGTTTTTGGATAAAACAAATGCAAGGTATACGTCTATGCAAAAACTGCTTTGGACAACTGAAACGTTGGCAATATTTTTTGACACTGCGAACATATACAGGAAATTTGTATTGAATTGTACGCAAACGAGCAGAAAGGTCGAACTTTGTGAATTATATCATCTAGTGGTGCAATCACCCTCTTTAAAATTTGTGTCCAGCCTCTCAAACAAAAACGACTACAAAGAATTAACTGTAATGTGTAATGGTTACTGCTCAAACACAACACGGTGTTTGGATCAACTGAGGTTTAGTAGAAACAAAATACTTGCTATTCACAGACAATATTTCTCAAACGGCAATAATAAACAAGTAGCTGCTTATATTTCCCATGAATATGATAGATTTTTCGATGATAGTAAAACTAAATTATACTTTTGTGATGTCACATATAAAACACGGATTTACAAGAATATGCGTTCCGTCGCTTATTGCGAAGCATTACTGATGATGAGTATGGAATTGTCAAAAAGGCACAATATTACATACGTTAAATGGAGTCCTCAAAATAAATTTAATGTTCTCGCAGATAATGTAGAGGAAGATTTAGATACTCTGTGGTACGAAGGTATTTTTCTTCAATACTTCACTGGTTTGTCGTACCACTACTGTGTGGATTCAAAACTAAGGAACAAAACAGTACAATCAGGCGGCTATGATACGTTCATTAAGCCCATGCCCGTAATTTCGTGGATTTTGCTTGTATTAAGTTGGTTGATCATAGCCATTCTATACATTTCATTACCAAAACTCGTTGGAACCTTAGTCAGAAAATTTACTTTTGATTTGGTTAATATATTTTATTTGATTTGTGGCTCGGGAATTAAATTTCGGCAGAATATGAGGCCCCTGCTAATTGTAAGTGTTGGATGCTTTTTGTTCTGGTCGATCTATCAAAATAACATAATTGGACTCACGATAGTGGAAGACAAGTTTACGCCGTTTTCAACAATACAAGAATTCTTTAATGCTGGATATCGGAGGCATGTACCCCATGTATTTTGCAAAATACCTCAAAAACTTGACCCAAAAAAATATTTTTGTGACGTTGAGAAAACGCTAAATCAATACGACTTCGTCATCCAGAAAATTGGGTGGCTACGAAAAAAACTATGGTCCCTTTGGTGGATGTATAAGCAAACTACAGAGCATAAGAAAGAATATGGTCCTTCATTGGAGTGCCACTTTACAAAAGACGAAGAAGAAATACAACCTTATTTCACAACCGTTTATACTAATAATAGATATTGGATGATAGAAACATTGAGGGGTATATTTGAAGGAGGGTTTATATGGGAATGGAATGATTTCGGAACGTATACACGAAATATTCAAGGAAATGATTTCTTTGGACAACCTGTTGCAGACAAAGTCCCAGATTCTATTCGGCTAAATGAGCTGCTATCCGTTCAATTTTTGTGCTTGGTTATTTGTCTTGTAGCAAGCTTAGTACTTGTAGTTGAACTTGTTACATGGTTTGCTAAATTGAGTAAACAGGCCCGTCTTCTTTTAATTATACGAGTAAAGTTTCGTTTGCGAACACTTGCAAATTTGTTTCTCATCCAAGTTAAAGGAATATTTCATAACTTTAAAAGGATAGAAACTGTCAAATAATTTTTAATATAACTGAAGTTATTGAACAAGTTATAAAGTAAGCAAATTAACCTTATTAAAATAAAACACAAATTAATGTTTAATTTGCAATAAAAATAAATATGCAAGCTGCCAAAACTGTATATGTTGGCTAGCAAACATATCCTATCGACATTTGTACACCAAATTAAATAATACCAATTAGTATTCCTAATATATTTTCAACAAATAAGCAGAATAAATGGTGGATATTAATGATGACTAAAGTGTATGTAATATTTTTTTTTTACTTAAGCTAGTCGTAATAGATTTTTACGTACTTTTTGTGTGAATACCGATCATCATATTTTATGCGCTAAATATTTAATAAAGTTACTAAATGACAACAGCAGCATTTAATTTATGTAAGCATAGGTTTCCTCGTTGACGTGAATAGTTGCTCAGTACATGTTAACATGTGCGATTTCAGTTTGCTATTCAGTAATATTGTTTGATTTGACCACTGCATGCATTGCTACGATGTCTTCATACAATAAAGTGCAGACAAATTTTTTTAAGAGTACTTAAGGTGAACCCCGATACCCATCCTTATGTTCACTTGATACAGGACCTTTTTTCAAATGTTCTCCAGAAAGTGCGATGATACTAATTATACATTACAAGATAAGTAAACAAATGACAGGTGCGTACTCTTAAATGCGGTAATTAAACTTTGTAAAGTACAAATGGAAAAGATGGCATGAGACTGCTTATGTACCTAAAACCAAAATGTTGCTGAAATACGTTCTCGAAATTAGCCAACAATGGTCTGTTAACCTAATTTATTTTTTGTAAAGGGCCCTTCTTTGAATTGTCAGAGCAAAAAATCTTCGTATTTGTGTCGAGTATATCTTACCGGAATTCATGATGAGTTTATGTATATTTTATTGGAAGACAAACAATTATCCCACAGCAAATTTTACTTCCAAAATTTAAATGATTCCAATTTTCTGCAAGTCAAGCTCGACTTCGAGTAACTACTCGAAGGAAGTTGACTACTGTCTAATGAAAGACTTGGGTTTCTTTTGATTTGATTAGCTGTGTCAGGTTAAAGTTCTTAAACAAAACCCAATTTCAAAAGTTTAGAATAATTTTTTAACGGAGCACATGTAGTGATCAGTGTGATATAGCATCAGAAGTTATTTTTGCTAAAATCTCTGCTAATGAACAGAATAAACCTAAGTTTAAAAAAAATTGTAAGATTATTTTTCACGAGTTTATTTGTCTTCGGATTGTTTACTAGTTAAAAATGATTATCATCTATTGGCCATAAAAATAAAGGCTTAGGAAAATTAGGACCAAAGTAAAAGTTACCTAATTTTTTATGTCAATTTTTATACTGCAACGTACTTAATAATAGATGGCACAACATTTGAAACATCTACAAGCATCATAAGACTTTGTTCCATTGACCTATGAATCTCTTCGCCGTTCATATTGTATTTGATTTCAAGATGCACTCATCAGAAATTAAGAAACCCACTCTATTTTAAAATACATTTTTATAAGCACCTTTACACACATATCTTTTCATATTGTATAGTTTTAGACAATTACGAGAGGTTAAAAGTTGATAAATCGATTATCTCAAATTCGGAGAAACGATTCTATTTTGAACCAACTATGTTAGGTAATTTAATGCGTACCTGTAGCGCACTAAATTGCATTTCCTTCCGTACAACATATAATTACTTTTACCATTTACTACGCTTTGAATGCTTGTATATCTGTGCACAGCTACACTACTTAAAATATTGTTTATTTTTACTGACAATGTAAATTTAATGCATTTGGTGCACATGACGACTCATCATGTAAGCCCGGTGGCACCAGCTACTTATAAATATCTGTAAGGATTTTCAACAAACCTTTTCATAGCAATGTATATACACTCCTTTACAATGCATTTTTAAATAGAAACGTTTTGAGGAAACTGGCATACCTAATGAATAAATAAATAATATGTAGGTACATTTTAAAAATCCCTTTCATTTGAAGCCCTAAAAATGTTATAAAAAAAACTTGAGATAAGTGCAAGGGCGAATTGGATTGATTGATAACGGATTGTTAAAGTCATATAAAATCCGCAAGAGTATTATTCAAAGCATCACAACGATTCATTCTTTCGGACATAGCAGTCAATATATTTAATAGCTCCTCATACAGTTACTTTTTCTTCAAGTATTTAACTTTTTTTAACTACTCGTAAGGTTGCATTGTGATTCTTTTGATTTTTTCCACTAAACAAATCAGCGACAGTAAGTCAATTACGACTTTCTCAAAATGAGTTTTAAGGTTTTGAACGTTCTCGTCGTCCTGGCCCTTTTTGTCGAAAATGACAGTCAACTGGTAAACTTTGAACTTTTTATTTAAAATCTTATAAACTAACATTTGATTACCATTATGTTGACTTTGTTTAGTATTGAGCTAAAATAATAACACATTGATATTGATTTTTTTACAGGAAAATTGTGGTGTTGTGAGAGCAAGCCTTGCAGATCGTGGCATAACCCATTGCTGTTCGACAATAGGGAATACGAATATGGAAGATATACAGCTGTTCTTTAAAACATTCCGCATTTTTCCAAACATGGAGTTAGGAGCTGGAGTTGGCTGCTATCAGGTGGTTGATGATGTTGAATGTCTACCTGGACATGATATGATCACCTGTGCGAATTCTTTCATGTGGCATTTTTTCGTTTACAACTGTGAATTTGAATTTTGGAAATAAAATCTATATTTAACGAAAGGCAATTTTTAAACACGAACTCAATTCATTCTTAATTAAATCTTCTATTAAGTTCCAAAATATATATAAACATTCAATAATTTCCTGGATCTTACACGAATCCAACGTATGGTTGTACGCATACATTCATAAATACATACATTATTGTTACATATGTGCATCTTGTTGCCTATCGCTCACAAGTTAATTTATTTTGGTGTGTAATTTCACCTTGGGTACATTTTTCAACATAGTCCCTAAAAAATTCCCATTGTTTTTCGTTTTGTTTAACTTTTTTCCTAAATAGTGGTAAAATGATTTACTAAAAAATATTTAATCGATATAAAAAGCTATACATTTTGGACAAAATTGCTACACATTCACAATATTTATTTGTGCCTCAAAATATTATATTATAATTATTTCCTTATTCTGGTTTAGGAAATCCAGTAAATGTTACTACATGCACAGAGCACCCAAATACATTTCAAAAGTAGTTTTGTGTCAGCTTTATAGAAATATAGGGTCCTTTGTTGAGTTCGGATGCTTGCTTTTTCGGTGATTGTAAAACGCAGCTCTTC
The DNA here is from genome assembly GCA_034695485.1 of Entomobrya nivalis. Lineage (NCBI taxonomy): Eukaryota > Metazoa > Arthropoda > Collembola > Entomobryomorpha > Entomobryidae > Entomobrya > Entomobrya nivalis. Next base: position 1,627 of record JAQFZH010002779.1, on the reverse strand, counting down.
CAGCATACCTTGCCCCACATTTTTGTCACTCACAAGGCTTCGCTTTTGACACATTTTTGTTCCTTCGAAAAGGAAAGGGCAAATATTTAAATAGCACAATTTATAAGTTTGTTTTCCAATTTCAATTAAAATAAAATAAAATTTAATAATTTTTCTCAAGTTTCTTTTACACAACAAAAAATCTAAGTTTGCAGTCTTCAAAAATTAGATATGTGTAAACCATTTACTACTAAGAACATGTAGGATTTCTTTCAGGTAATGACTACATAAAAATACACAAAAAAGTAAATGTCCTTAATAATGTTCATGTAGATTTACATTGGAACTATTAGAAATGTGTCAATTTTATAATAATAACCGCTTTGAAGAAAATCTTAATCTAAAAATCCCCAAAATTTATTTACTGCTTCAAAATTGATAATCTTTTCTCAATACATTGAAGCAAGCATGCTTTTCTGGCAGCAATTTCCCAGTTATGCTTAAAAAGGGTAATATTTCACATACATTGCATTTCAGCACGTACTCTTCCAATGCTTATGTTTGTAGATTTTTGGTAAGCTTAATCAGGTGGATATGTATTCATGTACATCAGTATTGGAAACGGCTTGTTAGTTGCATGTAAACTACAGATAGGAACTTTGCACACAAATCATTAAAGCTTTTAGTGGACCAGCAATAAGTGAAGTAAAAATAAGTACCTGTAGTCGGTGCACATGCATTCGTGAGTTCATGCGACGTGCATATTAAGTAATGTAAATATAAATACAAGATGATTGTGCTTGAGGTGATGTTATTGTAGTATGGTAGTGCATATGTCCAAGGTGCTAGTGTATATTTTCACACGATTTTAGTATATAAGAATGTATTATTTTAGACATTTGCTGACAGTCTTCAAATTTCTGAAGTTCTTCGTTTCTAGGAAAAACATTTCAAGCATTTAGTTTGAGTAAAGTGTTCGGTGTGTTAACAAGTATATTTAATAACTAATTCGTTTTTGTGCTAGGTTTGAAGTTCTGTAATTAAAAATTTACACAATGGGAGGCCATAAAAGAAAGCTTAAAACAAGTTGTAACCTTGCTTTAAAAAGAAGTAGAAAAACCTCATTTCAAGAAAATTCAGATTCAGGAATATCTGATCAAAGTACACTTGAAGATGAAATATTTCACTTAACAAATAACGCCACGTTTTTCCCTGAATTGGTAAGTAAATGTGTTCCATTTCTACTATCTTAAAAACTACTATAAGGGGATAAATATAATAATATGTGTTATAATTTTAATATTTGAAACTTTCAGGTTTGGGAACTTGTCGCTAACAAAATTGAGACCCACGCTGACATCGAGAACTTTTCAAATTCGGGTCACTATTTTAAACATCTGCTTAGAAAGAAAAGAGAATCGGAAGTGGTACTACCAAAAGTGTTTGAAATTTTGTCGAAAAAATACGCCAAATCTAAGTGTACGTCTTACAAAGAAACCAACCGCCAATGCATAACATGGACTCGGCCAAACGGTAAACGACCAAGTCCAATGACTGGACTGTGGAAGTGCCGGATGGTGTGCAAATCATGGAACAAGGCTATCGAAGATCTTCATCAGCAACATACTCGGGCTCATTTTGTTAAAAG
>JAQFZH010002778.1:0-15518 GCA_034695485.1 Entomobrya nivalis | reverse complement strand
CAAATTTGCAGAAACACCTGTATTCATAAGGTTTACATAATTGTTATATTATTTCAAGGCATCTATTTCCGAAACAGGACCCTTTCCGAGCACTCTACGTTTACTGATCTAATATTATACGGAATGGCAGTTATTAGCCTAATAGAAACTCATGCTTTCATAAACACACTTTTAAATAAATCATTTACACTACGCTTGTACCTTAATGGGATAATAGAGATTTGTCGGTATGCAAAACCTTTGAGCAAGTCAAAGGATTCTTGGATCAGAAAGCTTAATTTTGCTTTTGCATATAGCCTTGTACCAGGCTGCGTAATTATGCAATTCATATACATATTCGGCATACATTGGATTTTACCTTGCAAACCATCATCAGCAGGATACAAATTATTACCAGAATGCTATCCAAACAACAACGAAATTCTTTCGCATTTTTTACAATTGTTATCGCTACCATGTAAGCTAGTTATACTTGGACTTAATTTCTGGGTATTAAGTTTAGGCTTATATACGGCTACATTTATTGTATCCGGTTTGCTTACACTTTGTGGGCAAAGTTTTCAAGACTTTCTGCAAATGTTTGAAGAATTTTCTCAATTGGAGCCCCACAACATCTCCCGAAAAGCTGTATTGCTTTACCGACAAATCCAAATTTTGAACGGTCTGGGTAATGACCTTCAACAAGGAGCAATAATGCAAGTTATTGTGTTTGCTAACACTGCAATTTTGGCAGTTACAACAGCTGCTTTATTTTGGATCGAATGGACAAAGGACAACTTACTCTGGTTAGTGGTCTTTGGAATGGCCATGTTCACAATGGTACTTATACTTTTGCTAATTCTTGGGGGAATGTCGGAGATTTATGAAAAGTCAACTAGAATTCTTCAAGCAAAAAACAAAATGAGCGGTTTGTACATTCCTAGAAGTGTGGTAAACCAAAGCATAGGTAAAAGATTCACAAAAATGTTTTATTTGTCATGCACACCAGTAAAATTTAAAATTGGGCTAGTTAATTTTGTGGATGTTTTGACAAGTCTAAATTGTATCTCGTTTGCAAATGTTCAAGCGATAAACTTACTTTTGGTTGGGAAGTAGATTGGTGGCCAGACTTTCTTGCATTGTACACTAGATTCAAGAAAAAACTTTGTGGTTTTCAACTTTTTTTCTTTGAGAGCTAATTAAAATTATGCTTTCCCCTGTGTTTACGTGGATTACGTTTTCTTGCAACAATGATTTCGGATTCGTTAAGAAAAATTATTTGTTTGGTCTATTATCCATAGTGAAGAGGTTGCCTTGATATACCTTATAAATTATCATGGGTTTGGAATGGTGGTTATAGTGATATTTTTTGGTTGGATATCGAAAATTTACAGCAATTCAAAAATACATTTATGAATTCCTAGAATAAATATAACCCAAACAGACAATTATAGTTAAGTCAGTACTTTATTTGAATTATTAACCAGCAAAATAAAAAATCGGTGTTAATTTTGTGGATTTGGTACATAGCTAGTTTAAATTGTGTTTCATTTGCAAATCTTCAAGCTATAAATCTGTTGCTGTGAGGAAAATATACAGGTGACGTGACTAGATTTACCTAATGCAGCATAAAGTTTTATTCTATATAAATTAACCTAGTAGTATAAGTAGTTTAGAATATTTTTGTTTAATAAAATTGCAGTAGTATCAAATATGTTATGAGGTGGCGATGTTTGTTGGATAAAACCCATGACCAATGTCTTACGTTAGATTTTTTGGTATTCTTTCGCTGCCATTTTTTGTACCAACAAGCTCAACTTGCTTTAAAATAGAAGGCATCTAACTGTATTTTGACTTAAACATCTCAGAAATACTAACACCGTTGTTGGCTTTATAATAAATCTACAACCATAGCCAAAACTTATCGGTCTGCAATATCTCGTAAGCTTTTTAATAAAGAGCCAATCCTATTTCTCTTGAAAATATTCTTGCTTCCCAGATCTTATAGTTTGTCCACTCCACTTATACTGAATAACCGCCAATGCAAGAAATCCACAATATGCAATAAATCCACTACATGCAGTGATAAGCAACATTAGTTTAACAGCCAAGTCCATATTTCTCAAGTAATAAATCATTGTTCTTTGATGCAATATTTGGCATAATTTTCAATAATATACAGCTATCAAGCATCCATTTGCGTTCCAACAACCAAATCTACTTCAAATGAGACCGGAAGTTTTAGACAGTCAAAGCCACTGATGTCCTCCACAACAAACTAAATATTTAAGCACAAGTATCTTAGTAACCACAAATCTTAATGCACATTTTAAATCAGTTAATTAATTTTGTAATACCCTTAATTTATAACTCAGCTTTATTACATCGCCTTCAACCTGTGTTGGCATCAAATTTGAGGGCAATTTGAATTTTCCATTTTGAAATTTGATTTCCCGCGCAGGAACTCTCATAACTAGTGTTCCCTTATGTAAAATCACTTCATCTAGTTTATTTTTAGTTGTGGTGACGAATGCTGTTGAATGCTGGGCTTCATAGTTCCATATCTAAATTAAATTGCAACAAAACCAAGTCATGAATATTTTTTAAAGTAATTTAGTAATGTTGTCCCAATTGTTACATTACCCCAACCAATTGTATTATCACATCTCCAACATCTCGGCCACTTGTATTGTCCAATTCCAATTTAAAGAATACATCATCTCCGGGATAAGCCCACATTGATTTTAAACGAATGCCAAATCTAATGGACTCCTTTGACCAATAGTACCAACAGCAAAATGGATAACAACAGAATCCTGCTTTTATATCATGAAAAATGGTTGTCTGCGCTGTTTTGCAATACGCCTTGGTTCTAGTTGTGGATTGAGATATTGTTGGATTTAAATGTGGGGTTAGTGAAATTGGAACGACGGCCGTAAAACGTTTAAGTTTCCCGCTTGGTATATTCATCTGTTCGATTACTGTCTTGACACCGTATTCAACTTTACCAAATTTGGCTTCCAATGACCATGGTAACGCAGGAATGTTTGGTATTTGTATATTAAAAGGATATATTGGTATATCTTTTACAATTGAATGCTTTTGAGATATCTCAAATAAGGTTTGGGAACCATAATATGTCGTCCGATTTTTACCTGATTCCTCTGTCCATTCCACAGAAGCCGAGCCAAATATGGAAATTAGTATACCTATAAAATTGAAGTAAGTTATCTTATATTAAATGCTACTGAATGTACAATTTCGTTAATGTCAAATATTTACCATTGTTTAAATCCGATTCCGGTGGTTCGTCAAAATTTACTGCTCCAGAGACAATATCACCAGTAAAATATTTTAGATTTGGTGGAGGATTAACAACAAGTCGAATAGGGTTAACTGGCATTCTTACGAATATTCTAATTTAGTTTTTGGTATAAAATAACCATTTGGAAAAGATAAAGCATGAACAACAGCAAGCTTGATATTTAGAGATAAGAAAGCTACTGAAATATCGATTCTTATTTTTGGCGTAATTGAATATTTTTTGATCGATCGATAGTTTTTTAATTAGTTTAAATAATTACTTGTCACGAGAGCTAACTTCAGGCTATATTGCTACGTAATAAAGTTTCCATTACAAATATTATGCGAGAACAGAAGATGACTATGGAATACGTTCTTATACATTTAAAGCCTTGTATACATTTTTACAGCAGGATATATGGATATATATCCCGATAAAGCACCGTTATATAAAACTCAAACCAATATTCCTTTCAATACAGTAACTTAAGGAAATACTTCAATCTTCCATCGCGTGTATGAAACACCTTTTCAATCTAATGAAAACCTACTGAAACTTTAAAAATCTCTATTACTTTTAGTTGTTGTTATACTTAGTTAAAATTATAAGGGTATTTAATTTTTATAGCATGATATTTAACTCTGTCTAGGCTTAAGCAATTCGGAATAAAATAAAATAGTTAAACTACTACAGATTAATTCCGAATTGTAATACAATTTAATTCATATGACTTCAAATTTAAAAACATGTTTTATATACATATGTGACGTTTCATTGCGTTTAATTTTTGGAATACAAAAGCACTTACTTCCTTAGTACCAAAAATCTTACTGCGGACATCAGGCAAAACTGTTCTAGTCTTAATGGAGTACACCTTTCAAAATAGTTTGCGGAGAAGAACATAATTTTAACATTTGACAAGGAATTTATGTGTTTATGTATATATTGTAGACGTTTATTATTGACCTCCATTATTGGATACCCAGGCTCGCATCTCAGGTAACGTTTTTGTGTTGAGAGAAATAAAATATTTCTTTTGACATAATTCTTGGTCCATTGAGACGTCACGTGTACTTGTGAAGCAAATCCAAAAATTATTGTTACAACGAAAAAAGTATCCAACATTCCAAACCCAAACACTAAGCATGCCACCAAATTCAAATTTTCCGGTTGCTATAGTTGTACCACCAAAAAATAAGTGCAGAATATATGATACCAACACATCGAGACTACCAAACAATACATTAATGACTCAGCTTGCATTTTATTAAGGCAAGTGCTGAGAATTTGAAGTTTTCGGTACTCCAAGCAAGTATTCTCCACATCTGAAATAGAGTTCCCGCATAGTTTTCTGGAAATATAATAATTTTTATTACACACCTTTGCATGGACCTTTAATTATAAATTGAAACTTTTTAAGCGTTTGTAATCTTTTCGCAAAGAACCACTCTTCAAACTTGGAGTGCCCATTGCTCTGTTATGCATTTGGTTCAGGTTATGATAAAATCGCATAGCTCCATTAAGAAACTTGATTACATCTGCATGCGATCTGTGATGGAAAATAACAATGTAAATTGCCATTAAGCTAACTGAACTCATGAACCAATGAAGCGTAGTGCTTCCAGCATCATTTTTTGTTGCGGTGGATTGCGAGAAAAGTAAAATGGTCATTAAAATAAATAAGGTGTGAACTGCAATAACGAAATAAAATCGGGTGAAAGATGGGTTTTTTGAGACACAAAATTTACTGCTGCCTTGATCGAACATGTATGGTTGATAAACTAGAGACGAAAATGGACAACTAAAACCACGATTTTTATGTGACGACATCCCTGTCACATTTAAAATATCCTCTAATACTTTTTCTACTACCGTCATTATTTTTAGTGTTGGTCGTGGACGTGTTTTAGCTTTATTTTAAAATATGTTGGCTGATATCTTGGGAATTATAAGATAGTAGCCTTGAACAAATTTTACAACTTTGGAAAAATACCAATACTGATATGCTTGCTTCAAGACAATTTTATCTGGTATGTAGCATAATAATCAGTTAAAATAACGACTGGCATCCTAACCAATTTTTTTACATGGCGTATGAAACCTGAAAAAACAAGCGATTAAATATGCCAACGTTTCTGTGAAGTTGTTTGTTAAGTTTTAGAGAAACTGTCTTGTTTTTCGAAGACATGTTTACTTTAATCAAAATGTTTTTACTTGACAAACAATATGACTTTAAAGTTAAACCTATTTTTAACTTATACGTAGTAGTCGAGTTTATGTAATAGTAGTTATTGGCACTTATGTAAACCGTAGCATAATTGGGATAGGCATATTGTGTCATTAGTGTAAGAAAAACAAGCGTTTATATATATGCTCCCTCAAACAAAATTTAGTCCATAGTTTACAGAAGTAGTTCTAACAATATAGTTTATTTTGTATATTTGGTTAGAATGTTGAAGAAGTGTCTGTTTGTTTTAAGTAATGTACATATATGGCCAACCGAGTTGACTGTAGCCTTTTAAAAACCTTTGTAGAAACTTTGATTATTAAACGAAAATATATGTTATTTCACACTTATTTGTACAATTTTGTATGTTTTAGTATTTGGCTTAATGCAAATCATTCATGGCTTCTCTTTAGCACAAAACTTTGCATTAAAAATCAAACACTTTAATAAAACACAAATGAGGCATTTCTCACTAATGTTAGCCCCATTCTATTGTAAAAGGAGCATTAAATAATACAATTAAATAAAACGCTTACATAATCAGCTATGCATGGATATGTTCAGTGATACTAACTTTAAGAATCCAACCAAAAAATGAAACACTGGTCCATGGAATTGTTGGAATACTTATGGATAGTTGGAAACACTATTTTTTAACATGTATCTTTCTCATACTTTGAAAGAAAAATACTGCACAGATATTTGGAAAACCTAAATTAGGTGCTTATTAGGTGTAACGTTGAATGAGCCTAAATTTAGGTTGTGATTTATATCAAATACAAAGCTCCACAATAAGTATAATTCTAACTGACATGCCGTTAAAAACTCGGAACATAGAATATATATCCCATAAAGCATTCAATTTAATTGTATAAACTACAGATAGATAGATTACGCTAGTCACTCAAGAAACGGGAGAAGACGATAATATAAGATTTCGTATGGGTAAAAGGGTCGCAAGCGTATAATCTCTCGTTACTTGAAATAAATAAGTAAAAACTACGTTTAACCACTAATAAACTACCCCGTTATAAGTAAAAACAAAAGATAATTTGTTATTAAAAACAGATACGTGGAATTCGTTTATTGAAAACAACATTTAACGAATATCGAAATTCATTAGTCGCGTTGTATTTATTTTCATGACATCCCACTCAATTATTACATTCAATTTAAATTGATTGTTTTGGGCTGAACAAAACGGATTATGATTACAAGAAGTTCAAATTACAATATGATATAAAAAATCATGAAACGAATTATGGCTTTCATAAAAAGCAGAGATTTTGACAAATTTTAATCGTTCCACGGGTTCTTTTAATTATGGTACAAAAACTGTTATACAATTGTGGTGGCTTACCTTAGGAAAAGGGTTGACCCTGGCCCAAATAATCAAAAGATTATATAACATGGAACTAAAAAATAAGGACTACTTAACTTTTAAAACAATTTTTTCCCAATAGTTCGAGTTTTGTCTTATGAATTGGAACTATTTCATGAACTGTAGCTCACCATATGTCAACTATTTTAGTTTATTCTAAATTAAAAAATTTTGTGAATGGATGTGTTTGATTTTAAGTATTAAAGCAAAGTTATTTTAACGCTGATTAAATGGCATTACTAATACATTCTCAGTTGTTTGATGTCCTCTGTCGAAATTCCACCAAACTTGAAATACTTCCAGTTATATGGAATTTTGAAAAGCTCTCACTAACTTCTCCAAGAACTTTAGAGTTTCAAAAAAGTTCGAACGTGTTTGCAAAATACGAATCTCCATGAAACTTAGTATACAGATACATTGTAGTACCAGTGCCAAAGAAGATCTCTATTGATTTTGGGTTAAATTGGTTGACCGTTACTGGAGTAACGGCCAATTAACGGTTACATACATTTCAAATACGTAAAATATATTATTGTCCCAATCGATAGATTACAGAATTGGGACCAAACTTTGCCAAGTGACCATGATCCAAAACTCAAAGTTTTTTTTGAATTATGACCTTTAAAAAAGTTTCAAGTTTTGACGATATGTATATGAAGCTACAATTGTACAAGTTTGTTCAACATTACAACTTTAACTACTATTGCTGGCGGAGCCGGCCACCAATTCTTAAACTTTCCTAATGGGTTTACCGGTTTTATTTATTTTTACTCGTTTAACACCTGCATATAACAAAAAAACCTACAATTTGAGTGTACAGAAATGGAAGCATTTTTTTGTTGTTCAATTCGACGCGACAATTTTCAATTTATTCATATGAGATGAGTTGTCAATTATAAAGATACCTTAAATGTGTGAGTTGATATGTGTTGTTGTCTATGATGTGAGGTTTTTTCATCTAATTCAGTATGGCTGACTTGACTATTTGAATAGTTAATAATGTTGTAATTTTACATTAATAAATTTCACCAAAGTTTCATTAAGTGTTGTATTTTTACTTTACTTCATTTTAAATTAAAGTGAAGTAAAGGGTTTAGTTTTTTGTTTATTAGCATTTGAATTTAAATAACTTAAAGTTAAGCAAAGGGTGTATCGTAGAGCTTAGCACTTATGTTAAATTAAATTTAAATAAGTTGTATACAATTTATTTTTTATTAACCTGTGGTTCTGCAGTAGACTTCGGCATTAATTATCGGATGTAACGTTTGGTTTGCCTTCGAATTTATTTAAATCGGGGACAATTTTTCCAAAACTGGAAATTTAAACACACAAAAATATTAATATATTACCTGTGATTAAAAATAAATATGCATTTTGAACAGTTTCAAGAAATAAAAAAAAACTTTCGAAGGTTGTGGATTTTTTGTTACAAAAACAGGATATTGGAACATCCAATTATGACGAAAATACTTTAACTTTATAAATTATATAGCTAAATTAAAATACTTAATCTTAAGTATTACGGAAACCGGAAACTATTAGGAAAACTAAGTAAGTATCTCGAATTAAGCCATTCATAAGTAATGACCTCAAAAAACGTGAATATAAAATTGTTTGAAGGCCAAATAAAATTAAAAGCATTCCACTAGAATAAAGGATATGTTTCGTACTTTCATTTCAGTAAGTTTATGAAATACTCAACTTGAATCTTTACAGCTCGCCATATTTAACTTTATATTTTATCTACTGTAACCTTTGCAAAGTTTTTTGTATATTTAAACATTAAAATCTGTAAATATTTCAAAATAAACCACTTCACTAGTTTTTAATTTAATCTTATGTCACAATGATTCTTTCTAATTTTGAAAAGAATGTGTTCCAATTACTCGACAGCTTTTACATCTTTCTTTGGAAATTTCCAGTAGAATGGAAAGAAAATTTTGATAAAGTGTTTTGTCAAAAGTTCAAGTCTCCAAATTGGATGAAGACTTTTTTCCTATTATTCTTAACTTTTTTGCTTATACCACAAAACGCTGTGGTTATATTAGGCTCTAACACGGGAACTAAAAAAAATGCCGCTCAAGTCCGATGTCGAAAAATTGGTTTTCTAGGATAACTTTTATCGTAGATCACGATTATGAATTTATTTTTGTGTAAGACAAAGATTCTGAGGCTCAATTAGTAAACATGTTTGCTCCATTAAGCGCGCGCAGCAACAAGCTAACTGCTAAGCTGGAGCTCACTACTATTTTTTTTCTCCGAGCGAGCGCACGCTCAACTCTTTGCTTGTTACTGCGCTTGCTCTGAGAAAAAAGAGTAGTGAGCGGCAGCTCAGCTGTTTGCTTGTTGCTGCGCGCGCTTAATGGAGCAAACATGTTTACAAATTGAGCCTCAGAATCTTTGTTTTACACAAAAATAAATTCAGAATCGTGTTCTACGATAAAAGTTATCCTAGAAAACCTATTTTTCGACATCGGACTTGAGCGGCATTTTTTTTAGTTCCCGTGTAAGTTTATACCAAACTTCACCATTACCCGACTCGAAACGTTACTTATGATGATAGGATTCGCAACATGTGCTGCCCTTTTAACGTGCATTTTAGTACTCCTAAGTCAATTGGATTTATTGGTATGTTGCATGAACTACCTTTTAAATTGGACATGCGAAATTGAACAAGGTTAAAAAATCACACATTCACACATTCATTACAATGCAATTCACAATAAAAATAAATATACTTGCTTTGTTTTTGTATTTAGAATTTTTGAAGATCAGTTTTGGAAATCCAAGGAACTTTCCAATTCAGAAAATGCTACCTTTCTTGGCAGTTCCTGGAATGGCAATCGGCTCATTTATAATTCCACTTGCTTTGCTAATAACCGGATTTGACCCGTTAAATTACATCAACGATATATTTTTAGGAGATCCCAAGCTTCGACCAAATTTTACAATTATCTTAAATTTCACGTTGCGCTCAATATATTTCTTTCTTGCCCATTTTGAAGCGGTACGATTTAGCACGTATTTTTATTGCTTGGGTGTCATTTTAGCTGATCGTGTTAATACATTAATGACAATTGCACTAATTCGTTGCAAAGACGTGAGAAGGAGTCTTAAAATATATATGACATACAAATTACTATGGGCTTATGTAGAGCCCATTTTTTCCAAGGTGGCTTATGTTACAATTACATTTTTATTTTGGCTGGTTGTGTCCCTTTGCTGGATTTTGGTTAAAGGTTCCACCTCTCAAATTGGGGGAATTCTTTATGCTTGGTTTTCATGTGCTTTAGTTCTGATTTGTCTTGGTGGTGGAATAGTTGTGACCCGGCTTTGTAATATTTTTGAGAAAGCTACAATGGCTGTACGCCTCAACATATTTAGAGCAAAACTATGGTTCTCAAGGACCAAGAGTAGGAGTAACAAAATAATATTGTTGGAGACTAAAGCAATTTTAGCAATCAGGCTTAAATATGGACTTTTCGGACAATTTGGGAAAAATTTCTTTGGTGAGTTGATTGGAGCTTTAGTTTTACGCATTTTTGATGCAATTTTAACTTTTGATTATTAAATAAATCTTAAAGTACAGTTGAAACAAAAAAATAACTTAAACTGATTGTTTTGTCAAAGTGTAGCCTATAAATAACGCAGGTTTCACAATACTCCGGTTATTTAATAAGGAAATGTACGGGGTGAAAAGAGACAAAAAACATTGTAGCGAAATTATTGCTTTAAATTTGTGGTTCTATTAATAAGTTTTAATGAATGGCAGCATAACATGATATCAATTGAAAAAAAAATCTTGTATTATAAGTATTTTATTGAAACTAATACATAAGCTATGAGCGAGTTTTACTGGTCATCAAATTGTAAACATCAATTACCATATTTTCTATATACCAGGCAATATTAGTGTTTCCTAAGTAATGGAGATGTTCATCTATAATCTAGAATGTCCTTTTGCGCTTGATTTACAAATACTGAAGCCATGCAACTTGCAAACTATTTGTATTGCATTGCCATCATCTTAATAGGGGTGGAGGTAAAATGCCTTCTAGTATTTGTTCCTCTTGTCGACAAATACTAGTCGAATTCTTCTTGTCGAATGATCACATCTAATTGAATAACCCTAGATTCAGACGTAGAGCCAATATATTGTCGACCGAAAGCACCACCGTTCCAAACCCCGTTATGCAGTTAAACTTAATGCTGAAAGACTTATAGTATTTTATTGAGAGTAATTTTAGTTGACTAGATAGTATTGCTTCTCTTACACAACGGTGTGATAAAAACGGTAATAAAAAGCCGCGCCAAGTTAGCTATCTACAATAGTGACGCGTGGCAAAAACTTAGAACGTGTATAACATATAATTCATTGAGTGAATGAATGAGTTTGATTGCTTTTGAATGGTGTTTTTGTAACTTCGAATTTTCCTTTCTGAAAATAAAATTCGGCAAGTTGCTTTCTACTATTTTTTCATTCGGCAAGATTCTTTTCTTCTAGTGATTTTCGACAAACGATACAAATACTAGAGGGCATTCTGACATTTTTCACTGGCCACTTAATAGATCGTGTCAATAAAGTTTCTACCACTGTGCTACTTCGATGAAGAAATGTCTGCAGACTACATAAAATTTACGCCACGTACAGAATAATGTGCGCTCATTTGGAACCAACTATTAGTAAACTGGCTTACGAAGCACTTACATTTGGATTTTATATAGTTGTGACTTTATGCGGGATTATGGGTAAATGTTGCGTTAGCCTTCGTAATAACTGGATTTGAACATTTTATTCATAGAACTAATGAGCAAATTGATTCGAAAATTGAAGTAACATGTGTACCTAGACATATTCAATATTAAACTTTTTTTCATCCTTTTACAGTCAGCCAGTCAAGTCACGTCAGTCAACATGTAAAATAGATAATAATAATTTGTGTTACAATGTTTTATTTAAGACATTAAATTAAATCTAGATTATTCAGTTTTACTTTAAATGGCAAAATTATGGTTTAGAAACTATTTGATTCTTTAGAGTTCTTTGATGTGATACTTAGGCATAATTTTCAATAATATACAGTTAGCAAGCATCCCTTTGCGTTCCAACAACCAAATCTACTTCAAATGAGACCGGAAGTTTCAGGCAGTCAAAGCCACTGATGTCCTCCACAACAAACTAAATATTTAAGCACAAGCATCAGTGTATAATCACAAACCCTAATGCATGTTTTCAATCAGTTAATTATTTCTGAATACCCTTAATTTATAACTCAGCTTTAATACATCGCCTTCAACTTGTGTTGGCATTAAATTTGAGGGCAGTTTGAACTTTCCATTTTGAAATTTGATTTCCCGCGCAGGCACTTTCATAACTAGTGTTCCCTTATGTAAAATTACTTCGTCCAGTTTATTTTTAGTTGTGGTGATGAATATTGTTGAATGCTGGGCTTCATAGTTCCATATCTAAATAAAATTGCAACAAAACCAAGTCATGAATTTTTTGTTAAGTAATTTAGTAAAGTTGTCGCATTTGTTACATTACCCCCAACTAATTGTATTATTACATCTCCAACATCTCGACCACTTGTATTATCCAATTCCAATTTAAAGAATACATCATCTCCGGGATATGCCCACATTGATTTTAAACGAACGCCAAATCTAATGGCCTCCTTTGACCAATAGTACCAACAGCAAAATGGATAACAACAGAATCCTGCTTTTATGTCATGAAAAATAGTTGTCTGTGCTATTTTGCAATATGCTTTGGTTCTAGTTGTGGATTGAGATACGGTTGGATTTAAATGTGGGGTTAGTGAAATTGGAACGACTGCCGTGAAACGTTTAGGTTTCCTGCTTTTTATACTCTGCTGTTCGATTACTGTCTTGACACCGTATTCAATTTTACCAAATTTGGCTTCCAATGACCATGGTAATGCAGGAATGTTTGGTATTTGTATATTAAATGGATATACTGGTATATCTTTTACAATTGAATGTTTTTGAGATATCTCAAATAAGGTTTGGGAACCATAATACGTCGTCCGATTTATACCTGATTCCTCTGTCCATTCCACAGAGGCCGAGCCAAATATAGAAATTAGTATACCTAAAAAAATTAAGCGAGTTATTTAATATTAGATGATACAAAATGTACAAATTATTTTTTTGTCAAATATTTACCATTGTTTAAGTTCGTCTCTGGTGGTTCGTCAAATTTTACTGCTCCAGAGACAATATTACCAATATAATATTTTAAATTTGGTGGAGGATTTATAACAAGTCGAATAGGGTTAACTGGCATTATTACAAATATTATAATTCAGTTTTTGCTTTGAAATAAGTATTCGTGAAAGATAAAGCACGAACAACAGCAAGGTTAACATTGAGAGATAAAAAATCGAAGCTACTGAAATATCGATTCTTATTTTAGGTGTAATTACATATTGTCCTGACTGATCGATAATTTTTTAATTAGTTTGAATAATGTATTGTCATGATAGGGTACTTCAAGCTGTATAGCCACAACAGCAAGTTTCTACTACATATACGCGAATACATTAGCTAGCAATAGAGTACATTTTAACATTTATAGAGCTTTATGTATGTTTTTACAGCTGGTTTAAACCTGATAAAATGATGGCTATATATCCTAAAAAATTCTACTTTCAATAGATTATATAAAGGAAATACTTCATTCTCGCTCTTCTCTGTTTTATGAATATTGATTTCAACTTTCTTAAAAGTTTCTTTGCCGTCTGTTATTGTTGTTAAAGTTATCAGTATGGGTGCATTTTATTTTATTGTAAGTAATCCCGATGATTTTCGATGTAAAACAATAACCTATTTGACTTACTAACCAATCAAATTCTTAAGCTACAATGGATAATGTAATTCCAAATTGTAATTACCCGGCATAATATGTATGTTTTTAATGTTTAAGTTTTTTAATTATGTGATGAGTCATTACGTTTATTTGTTAGGAATGCAAAAGTGTTTAGGTCCTTAGTACTAACAATCTTACAGCGCACGTTAGGCAAAACTGTTGTAGTTTTAAGGGTGTACACCTTTCAAAATAGTTGGCAGAGAAGAACATAATTTTAACATGTGCCCAGGAATTCACATGTTTCATGATATATTGCAGGCGTTTCTTGTTGACGTCCATAGTTGAATTACCAGGGTTGGACTTTAGATGTATACTATGTGTTGCGTGAAACAATATTATCACAACAAAAAATGTATCCAACATTCCAAACCAGAAAACCACGCATGCAACCAAATTTAGATTTTCAGGTTGCTTAAATTGTAACACCAAAAAGTAAGTGCAGAAAATATTAAACCATCACATCGAGACTACTAAACAATACATTAATGACTCCGCTTGCATTTTATTAAGGTAAATGCTAAGAATTTGAAGTTTTCGGTACTCCAAGCAAGTATTCTCCACATCTAAAATAGAGTTCGTACATAGTTTTCTAGAAATATACAACAAAATATTAAACTGTAATTTTAATAGTCTAAAATGTATTTAAATTAACTTTATATATTTACGTACATGAGTGTTTCTAGTGAACTTCTGAGGAAAATGTAAGCGAAAAACAAATTGACCAAAATACAAATCTGATTTATTGGAAGGACCATTCGCCAACTTATTTGCAAGATAATGAATTGTACAATTCTGTAAAATACATTGACAATGTTTGCCTCCATATATTTGCCAACCAAATTATCTAGAATTTCAAACGGATTAAATCCTAGTTTTGGGGCGATCACTGCCGACCAAGCTATGAAGCAAGGTAAGCATAACGAAGTCATGCGAAATAACCTACAAATAAGTATTTGCACTTTTTCATTTATTTTCAAAGTTGAGGGATCGTTTCGCAAAGTAATATTCTTCAAACTTGGAATTCCAATTACTCTGTAATACATTTGTTGCAGGTTATCATAAAATTGCAAAGACTCATTAAAAAACTTGATTACATCAGCGTGCCATCGGTAATGGTAAACAACAATATATATAACCATTATGCTAACTGAACTCATAAACAAATGAAGTGTACTGTTGCCGACATCATAACTGGTTGTAGTGGATTGCAAGAAAAGCAAAGTAGTCATCAAAATGAATAAAATGTGAACTAAAATAACAAAATAAAATCGGGTGAAGGATGGGTTTTTTGAGACACAAAATTTATTGCTGGATTGATCGAACATGTAGGATTAATAAACTAAGAAAGAAAATGGGCAAGTGAAAGCACGTTTTTTATGTGATTCCATTCCTGCCACATTTAAAAATTTCCGTTAGCACCTTTTCTACTACGGTCATTGTGTTGAATATTATCCGTTGACTAGTTGTCTTTAAATATATTTTTTGATCAAGTAAATTTTGCAAGCTGTGCGAAGAGAATTTAATGGTAATATCCTTTAACAAGTTCGAAGATTGCAAAAAAGAACTGGTGTAGTCCCGGTCAATATGTGGTATGTGATAATCAGTTAATATGACGACTGGCACATGACGAATATGCAAACCTTAAAATCAACATTACGTAATAAATCCGGGACAAAAATTGATTAAATATGCACATGTTTCTGCAAAGTTTGTTTGTTAAAATTTGAACAAAATAGAG
>JAQFZH010002777.1:0-15519 GCA_034695485.1 Entomobrya nivalis | reverse complement strand
GTATAGAACCTGGACAAATGTTGGCTTAAACAGCTAGAAATGAAATGTTCTAACCGTTCGGCCACTCTGGCTGCTCTGCTCCGGGAGTTAATGTCTTGTCAGCTAATCATGAGACGTCACAATTTAAGTATATAGTGATGAGTGGAACATCGATGCCGGCTCCTCATTTAACTGGGCTTTTTGCGCTGCTCCTTACGAGGGATAACACTTTGACGCACGATCAAGTGAAAGAGCTTATTATTCAAAATACGGTTAAAAAAAAGTAAACTTACTTGAGGGGGATTAGTGTGATGGTACTACCCTTCCTGAAGGTACTATTCCAAATAGTATGCTTGGGTATGGTAGAATTAATGCATTGAAAGCTATTAATGCTCAGACAGCAATGTTGGCTGGGAAGATATAAATTAGCTACTTAATGTCTCAACAAATATTTGAAAATAAACTAATGATTTATTATACAGTATTTATTAAATTGTTATATATAAGCTATTTTACGATTTTCGATTTAAAAAGATTTGAATCTCTGCAACCATTTGTTGTCGATCGATATGTAATACAAATTGGTTGCACATGCAAATTTATTTAAATTTATACTCCTTTTATCAGGAAAATGTATTGTTTACAAACTTTTGCAGCTTAGAAATTAGTATATCGCGGTGAAATTTGACAAGATGTTGTTTCAAAGCTTGTTGAGTTTCAAATGTAATTTCAGTACACTTGTATGGACAAACAAAGGTTTCTAGACGTCTAGTTTTTTGAGTCTCTGCTGCAGTATTTAAAATTGAAGTGCTCAAATATTGAATCTCTTGAATTTCATCCTGACCTTCAAGACCTTCTAGAAAAAAATGTTCGGCATGGGAATTAACAATATGAAGCTCTATATCATTGTTGCATTTTAAAAGCATTTCTGGGCAAAAAGGACAAACGATTTTTCTATATATCTTCGACACTAATGTACCTTTTGAAACTCTAATGCTTGCAGGTTTCTTATTTCTTTTGGAAACTCTTGGCTTTTTGCCAAATGTTCTCGAGATAGTCCAAATGCAACATACTTTTAATCCACCAGAGTCATGGCATATAAAAACCACTAATGCCATCATTAAACCAATACCAGGAATCAACGACAAAATATATACACCTGATTGAGGAACACCTGTGTTTAGTCTATTTCCAGTACTATTATCCCTTTCAATTTGTTTTGCATGATTTCGTTCAGTTTTTAATATTAATAACCATCTCAAGTAGTGTTGCCACCATTCAATTATACCAGAGTTAAAGTAGAACTTAACTCGTTGCAAAACAATTGAAGGGAAAAATCCAAAATATTTATAGCCTATTAAATTTTCATTGATGACATCCTTACCAAAGAATGCTGGCTGTTTCGAAGCCTTCAAAATTGAAAATAACTGATGAGCCTGGTTTTCCTGTAATAACATTGCTCTTTTATAACATGAATCCATGTGCATTGTCATAATCTCTTGAACATTTTCAGAATTGCCGTGATCCCCTGACTCTGTTTTCCAATCTGGCAACATTTCCGAATTGTTCAGGTAATACCAACTTCTCCGTGAGATTTTATTTTTACAGGCTTCCAATCGGTTTTGCTCGTTAAACACGAAAAGTGATGTAATCTCATACCAGAATTCAGAAACGATCGGGAATGCTTCATGACCGTTTTCTTGGGTGAAATCACTAACTACAAGTACATTTTGTTTGAGAGCAGAATAATCTCTTTCCCCCAAAATAAACCTTCTTGATCTTACGTCAAACCCATTTTCTACCAAACCATCAAACGTGTCAAATGGAACCAAACCGGGCTCAACAGTAAGGTTAGTTATATTTTCACCTTTGTACTCGTTGCTCAAAACGAAGAGTAGTAGTGGCACACAAAATAACAAAATTCGACCTTTTCCTGGTTGCTGAAATATATTGATTGATTGATCCATAATACTAGTAGTCAGGTAAAAGTAAGCTTCCCAAAATGTCGTTTTTAATTTTTCGGAGCTTTTCGCTGAAGATACAATCCACACGTGTGACAGTACTGACATGAAAGAAATCAGAAGAAGCCACGTCGGAGTATCAAATGCGGAGACTAGTTCATTTAATTGATTGATCCAGTGAAGTGACTTCCTGTGGCAACTAACGAATCGTAATTGTGACTTTTGGAATACTAGTCCCAGTTCAGGAAAAGATCCAATGTCTTTTTTGGTAGTCCTGTCAATTTGCGGACGAAATTTTGCAGGATAAATGGTCATTTTAGGACAACCACTAACTTGGATAGCTTTCCATTCGTCATATTAGTTTTCGTACTCAGTAGTAAAGTGTAATGTTAAGTTTTCTGGCAAAAGGAGTTCAAGTGCATGCATGTCAATCGAGTGGGGTAGAAAGCGAGCTTGTGTATTGACATCGATTTTGTCAAGGTGACGCAGTAGTGCTCTTTTATTATTGTTGAGTTTTCCTTCAGTATCTTCATATGCTTTTGTTGTGTACCAATACAAAACCACTTTGATTGAATTTGGCATAGGGCTTTTCCCCAATAAGTTATTAGGATTCATGAGCGCATTTATGTTAGTAATAATTGGGAAAACTTGCAACATTTTGAAGGGATCACACTTATCGCAGTATGGGCAGAGCATGCTCAAACGTTCACCGGTGGCCAAAGCTTCCAAAATCAGAAACGTTTCCATAAATCGAACTTGAAAGCCATTACCAAGTACAGATGATAGCCATTGCTTCTTATTGGCCTTATTTGTACATGAAGATTCGTGATGTTGATTACAAACTAGCAACGAAATCCTAGGCGTTGTGTTTAATATTGTCCATCTCAATCCACTATAGTCACTTGCAATCGCAAAAGGATCTTTGAGAACCCATGTTGCACTATAAAACGCGTCGGTATACAAATATGGAGACAATTTTTCGCTTGGTGGATGTAAATAAATAATAGTTTCACATTGTAGATTTTTTACTAGTAGAATTAGGTTTTCTGGAACGAAAGATTCAGAGTAGTTTGAGCTACTAGGTTTCTCCATAATCTTTAGCCTTAATAATGTCTCATTTCTTTGACTCCAGTTTTTGGAGGATCCTACTTTATGGTTGAGTAAGTAGTTTGGAAAAAGTACATTTTCATTTGATAAAGAATCGTAGTTTAACATTATTATTGGCTGCTGAATCAGTAAATCGTAACTTTGAAAATTTAACGTGTAGACTAGACATTTTTGGAAGGTTTCAAAAAATTTCAACTGGTTTTCGGTGATGCTTTCCGAAGATATATCGAAATGAGTACTAGCGGTAGATCTAGAGTGAAAACAAAGCAAACTAACATAAACTAAATTCAACACGAAAACTTTCATTGTGTTTGGATTGATAGTTTTTTGGTTTTGATTTTGAATAAACAACGTCTAATGTATCAATTTGAGATGCAATTGTGAGCACAGGTAGACGAGCTCTTGTCAAGATGAAACAACTAAACTCTAAGATCGAATTATGTTTCAAATATCTGATTTATTTTGATGAAAGAACTAAACGGGATTTTTACCACGTCATTGCAGAAGCTCAATGTCTAGTTTTTTTTTTCAAAACGCAATTTTAAGAAGAACTGGTACTTTGAATTGGTATGAGTTCTTTTGAGGGTGTGTAAAATCCTACTTATCATAAATTGGTCTTTTTAGCATTCACTCTTTACTATCTGTAGTGTTTCAAGCAGTTTTTAATTATGAGGAGACTTAGTTTGTCATTGGTGCGTGGTGTAATCACAATTCCCAGTTTAATTAAATTCGTCATTATAGCTGTCTTTCGTGTCGTTTCCCAAGGCTACACCTCCATTGTGTTTAAAAATTGTTGAAAATGGATCTCAGGGAATAATTGTTTTTGAGCTGAGGGAATAATTGTTTTTGAGCTGAGGGAATAATTGTTTTGAGCTTAGCGAAAAATTGCTTTTATTCTCAAGGAATAATTGCTTCTGAGCTCAGCGAATAATTGTTTCTGAGCTCAGCGAATAATTATTTTTGAGCTCCGGGATTTTGTTTTATATCAGTTTTATGTATCTCGGGTAAAATTAATTTTTTTTACAACTCATTACATAGTTATCGATGTTATAAGAGTCCATACTGTTATGTAGACAACGTTTTGTGGAAGAATTATTGAATACTCTGGACTATATGTGTCCGTTTGTAGACTCATTTTTGCTTGTTCATTTTATCTTTGTGTTTTTTGTATAAAAAAGTGATAAACTTATTTATGTTTCATGGTTAATAATTTAGCTTTAGTGTGCTTGTGATTAGGCGAATGTAAGAAGTAGGTTGAATTTATGTATAAGCGTCACCTTCGTGTTCACTTTGTTGTATGCTACTCCAGGGTAGCTAGTATTGCATATACAGTAAGAGGAGCAAGGGAATTAGCTGCGAAGCCGTAGGAGCTAGGGTTTTACGCAGAGTACTAGTTTACTATGGCGTTGTCCTAATCTCTTTGTGTCCTTATGTATTATGACGAGCGTTTTTGCTTATGCAAATTTCATTACTTTTCAGTTTTTTGTCCTCGTGTAACCCAAAAGCTAATTATATTATAAGCTCAAAGGTCAGTCTCCTTTCATTTAATTTTAAAAGATTTGCTCCTCAAAGAATTTTTGATGGACAAACATGCCCAGTTATTTCATTTCCTATTTTTAGAACCAAGTAATGCCACCGTTCTGTTTTGAGACTAAACTTTCGTTTTCAATTTTAATGATTTAAGCTTATCATATGCATTTCAAATTCCAAAGTTAAATGATCATTAACTTTTCAGAGGAGATGTACGCGTTCAAGCTTTTTAATTTTCATGCATTTTGCTAATCACACACGCCATAAAACTAATATTCAGAACTTTTATTCCATTCATTCCAGGACTTCTCCCGTATAGTTAGAAGTGGCAATTACACTTACTTTTCACCCTCCAATGCGATGCCAGTAAGCTGTGCGATACATAGTTTTTATAACCTTTACAGTTTTTAAAGCAATCGACCAGGTTGATATGATGCTTGATGATATAAATTATACAAATTTAGTCAGTAATACTTTAACTTCATTTCGTCATTTATTTTTACGGATGTTAATTCATGGTACATAAATGGTAACCAAGAAAATAACTGTTTAAATTCGGTATCCATACAAATATTTGTGCATTGTATTATTCTTTACTATACAAGTGTGTCCTAACTTTAGACAAACGGATTCGAAACTTCTCTCGAATTAAACGTATCATACTCAAAATCCAAAAGCCTACCACAACAATCAAATAAAATATAAGCTTCCGCACTTCAAATAAATACACTATCACACCAATAAACAAACCAAATCCCCATATAGCAAATACAACAAGTATATTCCCAGCCATTGTTGGTTTTGTGGGTTCATTAGCATACATCGTTAATCGATTTTGGTATGAATTAATAAAAGTTTGTAACCAGTTCAAAATTCCAGAATTGGCATATGATCCAAGTCTCTTTATAACACTATAAGGCAACCAGCCTTTCAAAAACATGTTAATCTTTTGTGTCGTAATTGTCTCTGTTCCTATACTTCCATACGATTTATTCATATACAGTTTCTTGAGGTACTGATGTGCTATATATTTGGGAACAAGCCAAGCTGACTTTTCTGAGCAGTCTTTTAAATCGTTAAATATTAGCTTTTTTTGGTTCTCAACAAACGTTGTTGTGAAAGCACTATGCCAATCTGATTGCATTCTTTCTCTTTTCGAAGCTTTAAGGGAGGAAAATCCCGGAATAATACCCACTCTTCCCAGAGGAATTATATTATTGAAAGTTTCCATCATGAATTTCATAAATAGTGGATGAGGCTCACTAGCCCCAAGGACTTTCAGTGTTTTGTTGTATTCTATATTTGTCAACCCATTATCAGGTACTTTATATAGTTTTGAGTAATCGTAATACTCCTGTCTAGTTTCTGTCTTTCCATAAATAAGAACATGTTTTGTTTTTATGTGGATTTGAGAATAACTCACTGGCACGTTGACAAGAATTGCTAAATTCTCAAACCAGTTGTCATCGTACACAGATAAAGAATACTCCATCGCTGTTATTCTACCATATATAGTGAAATTTTCTTGAAACAGTTCATCCATATTCTGATAAGGAACCAGCTGTCTCGGAGTAACAATATTGTAAACATTGTTGCTTTTATAAGCGTTACTTAAAACAACACCCGCCATTAGTGTGCCAGCTATAATAAAACGAAATTTAAGGGAATCACTCAAACTAGATGGAAAAGGGTCGCCTTGTTCTACCAAAACTTTTACAATGCACAGCAGTTTACTCCCCGACCAAGATCGTTTTTGAAAAGAGTTCAAAATCGAAATCCGCATAGTACTAAGTACAATAATTAAGGTGGCTATGCAAATCCATATCCAAACGTGATTGTCGAAAACCTTCCAAAATTCGTCGAAGGGATATTTGGCCAGTCCATGAGATCGACATGTGATAAAACTTAAAGAGCTTAGGATATTTGTGGCTTGAAGAAAAGTATTTGGGTTTCGGTGAGCATCAATATTTATTGACCATAGTGCTGCAAAAGGATATTTTTCATTACGAGCTTTCGAAAAGTTTCCAATAATATTTAGAATAGCCGATGCAAATAACTTAGCAAGTCTGTCCTGTACTTGGTCCTCAAAGTTTTTAAACTTTTGAAATGATAATATTTGGGAAAGCTTAAAATTCGTACTTTTATCCATTGCTTGTTGCCCAAACGAATGAATTTTATTTGCAATGGCTCTATCCTGCTCGTTTCTAACTATCCACACAATTGAATCATCATCACCTAGACGCATTCTAAACGTTGAAATAAATTCGAATGTCATTTTGCTCAAATTTAGCTGCACAAACTTTATTGAATGCAAACAATTCAGACAAGGTTTTACTACACTTGCTGAACTTATTTGACACGTCATCCAAATTAAATTGTTGTCACATTTCGCAAGCATTTCTAATTGAATATCTGTAATAATATTATAGTAGGACCTACTCTCCCAAAATAAAGTCCTTTTTCGTCTGATCAACCACATTAAGCCTATGGATTTATACAGATAATTGTCACTGTGTACTATTATGTTAATTTGAGGTATAGAGGAAGGTGGATAAGAAAATTCTGTTAAATGATAACCTCCTCTAAATATATTTGTTGGTTTTCCCAATTCTATTAAATAATTTGGAATGTGTAAATCTACTTGAATTTGACATTGCCACGGTTTGGCCTCGCTGATAAATTTTTCCAAATGTAGTCCAATGCAGTAATCTGAATATGTATCCTTTTTACCTAATATTATTGGTGCAAATTTTTTGGACATATGGCAATCATGTAAATATCCAAATGATCGCTTGGAAACAGGTTTTTCAAGAAAGCCATTTACTGATTGGGTGGATGTCCATGGAGCCCAAATTAAATCCTGCCTACTCATAGTTATGTCAGATAATATAAGAGTATGGGTGAGCAAAGCCAGGCCAAATTTCCTTAGTAGTACTGGTTGATATTTTGCAGAAATGAGGTCAACTCCACGGAAATTGTTTATTACAGTTAAGCATTTGCGATCGCCCGCAATTTGTTTTAGGATTGGGCTCAAATTTTTGACCGACGAATATTTGGTATCGGGTAAGTTGGCTTTGTGCAACTTGAAAACTGGATCCCGAATCGTTGAAAATGGAAATCCAAATTTTGAGGTTTGATGATTTTGAAATGCTTTGAAGAACGCTTCTGTAGTCGCATTTTCTAATGACTGAATTCTAACAAGGTACTTCGCTGATTTGTTAGATTGTTCTTCTCCGACTATATAATCAACGAACAAAAAGTGAATAAAAAATATCCAAGCTGAGGTTTCCATGTTTTTGTATTTAAACTGCTGCTGCTGTGTATTTAAAGTTTAAGAGAAAGAATATTTCACTGTTGAAATAACAACTATACTTGACTCACAGTAGCCATTCGTTATGAAGATATTGGACGTACTTATTAAGTTTCCGAGGAGAAATTGAAATATAAGCCATTGCGTTAGATTTGGAGCTATTGAATATCGACCAGTCTAGTTCAAATTTTCCATAACTATCATTCTAGTAATCACGTTCGGACATTCATAAATTTAAAACGAAAAAAGGCGTATAATTAGTTTTTACTTGTATCGTTTGACGTAAGAAGAGAGTTGTTCATAAGCAGATATCGATCATAGTTTATATATATGTTATGTTGAAAACATATTATTTAAATATATTGAAACCTAATACAATTTTAAAATTACATCAGTATCAAAATTTAGAAATAAATCAGACAATTTTTTACATTAATTCACAACACACTCGTTCCTTGGTAAGAGACTGTTGTCCCATTATTCCATATTGGTCAAACATAAACATTTTCAGTACATGCACAATGTTCGCACTAAAGTAAAAGTCAGCTTAAAAGTGCATTTGGTTTCTGTGCTTTGTAAATTGTCCTCCATCAATCGGGGCATTCATTTTAGGCATTAAATACTTTGCCGATGCATGTTTCCTTAAATAAAAGAGTTGTAAATATATACGAAAAAATAAAGGAATCGATTCAATTGAAACAAACAATTGATTTTCTTAAACTATAAGCAAACTACACGCAAGTGTACGCAGTTTCCTTTGGTGTTATTTTTGAATTAAAATTGTGAAAGTTTTCTGTACTAAAAATACGTAAAAATAAAAATGCGAGTTGTGTGTAAAAGTTATATATCGTGTTCTTAAGCTAGATTTGAAACAAATATATACTAGTGTACATTAAGTGCTTTTTAATGTAATATATCTGTAATCATCGTCCTCTAAACCACATTCAGAAAACTCGTTGTATTTGTATTGCAAAAAAACCAACAAAATAATGGAAAATATCAGAATTTAGAAAATCGTAACCTTTGAATATATTATGTTATGAAAAATACAGAAATTCGCCTATTAAAATTTTGTCATTTTTTGCTTACAATGCTATCTTGTATTTTTCTACTTCTATTTAACTTGTTAATTTTATGTTTATATTATTTTCGTAACCCATAGGTTGATTACGGGAATAAAGTATTCAATAAGATTTTAGCATTCATTAATTATAAGATCAACTAAATACTCTCTACTTAACCAATTGCAACTAGAAACTGGACTAAAAAGTCACACAGCTGGTTAAGCCACAAAGGAAACATTTCCTTCCTTACAATAAAAAATGGGTTCCCCGTTTTTACATCAATTGGTCTACAACTTCTCATAACTTTGTAAAAATAAGATCGTCTTCCTCCAGCCATCACTATACCTTTCGTTAAAACTTGCTTAGAATTCGACCAAACGATATCCAGTGTATCGGTTTCTGCATAAGTTATCAGTTCTACACTTGCAATCCCAATTGGAAATACTAGCGAAGCCGCACCAAGATTAAGAATTGCCTCAAAGTTAATTATTAAGCAAAGTATTAAACCCCAGCCAATAACTAAAGTAGTCATATGATGGGCTGTAACCTAAAAATTGGAAAGTAATTCATTTACCCGACCATTCATCACTTGCTGGGCTCTATAAATTTGACAAATTGTTCTACTATCTAAAATGCCAAGTTTTGTCGAAAATTTGCTATTTAGTCTGTCATACTTATGTAACCTCTGTGTCGTTATTAGTGGAAACCAGGCTTCGCATGATAGTAAATACAAAGCTCCCATTGCAAAGAAAGTTGAGATACAAACAGCAAAGAAAAATATATGTGGTAGCATAACAATTAACATAAATGGTAAAATTTGGAAATTCGGTTGCAGATTAATTTCAAGATAGTCCTGAAAAATCCGATGGACTGGCTCAAAAGGCAGAAACAACGCTAACCAATATGCTATTGGGCCGAAGACAGTAATTGCAATTATCAGAGTCAATAGAAACTCGCCACGAGAAAATTTTGATGCTTGGGTTTGCTGAAATCCCGATCCGATTTGGCTTCTTAGAAATTCTAAAACAAATATGTAAATTTACAAATGAATAGTCAATTCTGGGTCTTTTTACTCGTAGATAACGAATCTGGAATCCTTTTTGTGTGAAACTCGTTGGTTTATTTGTCAGAAACTTTCTTTTGTATCGCTATGTTCTGTTTTGCTCATTTGTGACTTATATTTACTGATAATGTGAGCTAGATGGCACCCAGAGTTAATTGTGCATTGATTCCGAAGAATATGAGATTCTTTTAGTAAATATGTTTGTGAGTTTTACACGAAAATGATTCCAGTTTCTTAATCTACGAGTAAAAATGACCCAGAATTGACCATTTGCTGGCTGATTTGCGAGCGACACTTTTTTAGTTCCCTAGTTAGAGGAGCTTTGAAGATAAGTTTTTAAACTTATATATAAAATTTCACCTGTCTGACGGACATCAAAGTCAAGTATTGCGTTCACTACTTGCAGAGTAGTTTCTTGATATTTATATATCAATGCATTAGGTCCAGCCAAGTTAAAAGCCAATGTTCCAGCGCTAGCATCAATGGCCATGTGAAATATTTGTGTGGCCAATTGTTTCAGGTGAACATTTTCCATTCTTGACATTTCCAATAATGTCGATCCATCTTCTACGATTCTCAAAATCATCAGGGCAACATTTGGAATACAGGCAAAAATGCAAAGGAAAAAATTCCATCTTTTCCAAATTGGGGCCAAAATCATTCGATTGGTTTTCCAGTTCCAGGAGTGCAACGCGTAGATGTTGCTGCCAAGAATGGATAATAGACAGCCAAGAAGTTTGATGGTAGTTTTTGAAATCATTTCTAAGTTTCTGAGACTATAGTAAGTTGAGATGAATTACTACGCTTCTACAAATTCTTGAGCAAGTTAATTTAATAAAAGAGTTACATTTGGATACTGAACTGAAAAAAAATTGGGATTTTTGCAAACATATCAATTTATTTTAAAATCATAATTTAAATATCTTAATACAGAAAAACCATAGCTTATTTTAACAGAAATATTAATAAAAAATATGAAAAAGGGAATATTTTAAACATTTATTTCGAAATAAAACCTATCTTATCCAAATTTTTAGCATATTTAATTTTTACATATATTTTAGCTAATCGCTACCTTTGTCTAAGGTACTTTCCCGCATGAACATTTGACTTAAAAGACCTTCATAAAATTGATGTGACAGCATGGTAAGCTAAGGTATAGAAAACTGTTAGCTGAGGAACAGGAGTTTTTATGCTAAAAACAAGTAGATCCCGAAATATTATACCAGAGAATACATGGACTAAATACTGTAATAAAATGTACAGATATTTAAATAATTTAAATGATAAAAGGAATTGATTTTTTAAATCTAAGCTAGTGCATTCTCGAGTAAAATTAAGTTTACAGGTTAAATATTTTTCGACATATGTTCACAGAATAAGTTGGATACGTGCATTTATATGAATTTCATAAACCCTTTATTGATCTGTAATACCGAAACCACTATTGCGCAAGTTACCTGTTCTTAACGTTAAAAGGCTTTATAACGACTGACTATTGTAGTAACATTGACATCAAACAATTTTTAAATGCACAGCTTAAATAAATTAAAACATTTTTTTACATTGCAGTGGAGGCTCAGTAGCGTACGTACGCTACAATCTTTGTAGCATAAATATAGAAAGGTTAACGATCATTAAAGATTTTTTAATAATTACCTGATATCAAATAAGTATTTGCTACTCAACCAATTGCTACCAGAAACTGGACTAAAAGGTCACACAACTGGTGAAGCCACAAAGGAAACATCTCCTTTCTCACAATAAAAAATGGATCTCCTGTTTTTACATCAATTGGTCTACAACTTTTCATAACTTTGTAAAAATAAGATCTTCTACCTCCAGCCTTCATAACACCTTTCCTTAAAACTTGCTCAGATCCTGACCAAACGATATCAAGTGTATCTGTCTCTGCATATTCTACAAGTACTACACTTGCAATCGCAACAGGAAATATGAGTGAAGACACGCCAAGAGCAATTAGCATCTCAAAGTTAATAATCACACAGAGTAATGCACCCCAGCATATAATTAATGCGGTCAAATGATGAGCTGTAACCCAAAAACTGGAAAGTAATTCATTTATCTGACCGAAAAGATACAAGGCTCCCATTGCAAAGAACGTTGAGACGCAAACGGTAAAGAAGAAGAAATATGGTAACATAACAACAAGCATAAATGGTAAACATTTAAAATTTGGTTGCAGATTGATTTCAAGCCAGTCTTGAAAAATTCGATGAACTGGTTCGAAAGGGAGAAATAATGCTAACCAATATAATGTTGGAGCTAGTACTGTAATTGCAATTATCAAAGTCATGAGAAATTCGCCGCGAGAAAATTTGGTTGTTTGAATATGTCCGAAATGTAATCCATGTTGGGATCTTAGAATTTCTAAAATTCGAAAGTATTTTTTATTAAATTTGATAGGCTGGTTTAAAAAATAATATATATGGAGTTTACTTGTCTGACGAACATCAAAGTCAAGTATTCCGTTTACTACTTGGAGGGTGGTTTCTTGATATTTGTATATCAAAGTATTCGGTCCAGCCAAGTTAATACACAAAACTCCAGCGCTGACGTCCACAGCCAAGTAGAATATTTGTTTTGCCCATTGTTTCACGGGGATATTTTCCATTGTTGACATTTCGAAAAATGTAGCTACATCGCTTACGATTCTTACAAACATCACAATCACATTTGGAATGCAGGCAAACATGCAAAGGTAAAAGTTCCATCTTTTCCAAAGTGGGGCCAAGGCCATTCGATTGGTTTTCCAGTTCCAGGAGTGCAACGCGTAGATGTTGCAGCCAAGAATGGATATAAGATAGCCAAGAGGTTTGATGGTCGTTTTTGAAATCTTTTTTTTTTGAGTTTTTGAGAAAGAGATAATTTGGGGTGAATGAATACGTTTATACAGGTTCCTGGGCGAGTTTTTAGAGTAAGTCAAATGGTTGAGTTACATTTGGGTACTGAACCAAGAATTTTTTGGTTCATGCAAAGGACTAGCATGACTTAAATATCTAATGCAGGAATATAATCGCATAAAATAAAAGCAATCATGACAAGTATGAAATATAAAATAAAATCAAAATGTATTTCGAAATAAAATATATTGATTTTCTTACGAAATAATTATGAGCTGCTTATCCAAACTTTTAAAGTAGATATTCTTTTGCATATATTTTAACTAATCGTTTATATGGTTTTAGGTACTTTTTTCATGAGAATTTTGAATTACAAGGCTATTATAGAATTTATCAGACAGCATTGTAGGATAAACTAAGGACAAACTTTTAACTGAGGTATTGTACTTCTTATGCTAAGTTTTAATTTAAAAAAGCATTTAGATGCCGCAATAGAATATCAGGGAAGTCGTACAAATCCCTACAGTAAAATATACGGAAATAAAATATAATAATTTAAATGGTAAAAATACTTGAAAATTTATTAGATCCAAGGTATTTTACTCATAAGTAAAAATAAATTTGTCGGTTAAACATTTTCAGATTTGTATGTTCATACATATGGTTGGATACGTGCATTTATATAGCTTTCATAAACTCTTTAAAGTCTTATAAAATTTATAACATTCTATTTTTTCTCAAAAGTAAAAGCTTTAGTGACACGGTTAAACACCCTCTACTGAATACAATACACTGAAGAGATAAAGGCAGACTAGTTTATTGTACTTTTTTTATGTATTAGCCAGTAGTAAATTAATTGTTTGATCCAAAGAAAACTTTTCTATATTTAGTGACGTATCCTGTTCAAAAAAGTTACCACTTCCCCCAAAGTATACCTTTAAAACTGGACAGGACTTTACAAATCTCCGCAATTCCTTTGTTCTTGTTTGGGCAGCAACCTCTTTTGCAAAATCTTTAGACTCTTTGTACACCAACGACAAAAAAAATATTGCTAACGTTAGCGTACAAAAAGCTTGAAATGATATCACCACACATAAAAAGAACAGAAACAGGGGTATTTGAGACTGTCCGCGGATAAAATCTACAATAATGTAGTTAGCCACGACTTGGCAGCACGGACCAGGAATCAAAATTCCAAGAAATACCGAGTTAGCGTTTAATTTTTTGTGATACGTCGAAACCATCAATTGGATTTCTCGAAAGCACTTTATAGTACAGTTTGGCTTGTTGACTAAACAAGAGTTTTCTTTTACACGTTTTAGATAAGTTTTCACGTAGTTCGAAAAACAATGTCCTTGAAGTAATATCAGGGATATTTGAAACGATGTCAAGCTAAGTAAACTACACCAACCAAGAAACGTGACAACCGCAATGCCAGATTTTAGTAAAAAGCTTTTAACGCCGTTTAAATTATCAATTTGATTACAATGGCATTCGTCTAAAATCCAAAAACCTGGATATGCTGGCATACACGGAAATACAAAGATCGCCAAAGAAAATGGTATCGGTATTAGTGATGTAATGGCAATCACTCGCATTAAAATATTCACTAACTTTGTAGATTTAGAATTGATGTTAATTTGTTTCCAACGTTTCTCAAAAGCTATTATGCTATTCAAAAGGCTACAAAGTAAATGGGTGTAGTTATAAGCACTCCTATTTGAAGGTACAGAAATAAGATAAGCAAATACTGTCATTAGGCTGTAGCCTAGAGCGAACATGATGCTTGATTTAAAGAAATATATAGTTTGAAATAAAATCAATGCGAAAGTACATAGCCCAATGTAAAAGAGTACTTGATTTTTAGTTCGACTTTTCGATATTTTAGGCTCAAATTTTTGAACTGATTTGTTCCATTGTAATGGTAAGTTTCCGTAGAGATCACAAATTGATACTACACTTATTAGGGTTTTTAAAAGTTTGCCTTGAATAAGCGTCATGTTACAATGGTTTATGGTAGACTTTTGTGAAATAACTTGTGAATACTTCGAGTGTAGTAGAAATTATGGAAATTATTCAAGAATTATGAATGCTAGATATAATTTTTCAAAGCTAGATTTGACCACGCAGGTATCTCTTGACTCTTCACTTTACATCTAAGAGTCAAACTGATGCCAATATTTTTTCCAAGTTTCATGTAAATAACTTTTACATTTTTGAAT
The DNA here is from genome assembly GCA_034695485.1 of Entomobrya nivalis. Lineage (NCBI taxonomy): Eukaryota > Metazoa > Arthropoda > Collembola > Entomobryomorpha > Entomobryidae > Entomobrya > Entomobrya nivalis. The sequence goes on along the minus strand of JAQFZH010002777.1, from coordinate 419 downwards.
TTTTTATTCAACAAGTATAGATATGCTGAGCGAAGTGCTTTCATTTTTTATAAGTTTCAGTATACAAGATATTGGTTTTCTATTACATACATTAAATATTTAGCAGACATTGATAAAACTATACGTCTCTATTCTGCTGATATCCAGTATTTTAGAAAGCGAGCGAGAAATTTATTCAACCTTGACCCAAGTCGTTTTAGTGTAGTAATGTAATATATTAGTATTCTAGATCACTATACTTATTAATCTTTAAAAACTACAACTTTATTCCCCTTTACAAAGAGTTTAATAAATTGTAATACATTTTACCAAAGCATATGGTCAAGCCTAAATTGTACAATAGAATTACAAACTACTTACCCTCACTGAGTATGGTGTCAAAGTAAAAGAATTCAATAAATATTTAGGATCCTAGGAAA
>JAQFZH010002776.1:0-15522 GCA_034695485.1 Entomobrya nivalis | reverse complement strand
TAATGTTTTAAACATTTTATGTGATTTATTGTTCAATAGCATGGACGAGTTTTGTGCAGTACAACGTATTTAAAAAACATTTTTTATACATAAGACTTGAACACAAAATTGTGCGAATACATTTTCTATGTATTGGTTTGTATACGAATTGGAATACTCTATAAATCGACCGCTTCTAACAATTGACCATTCTATGAATCGTCCTTTTATGCGAATTGGTACTTATGTGTATGCGACTCTACGAATTAGTATATGTCTGCGAATTGGACTCTACCAATTTACCGGACACCGAATTTGGGATAAGACTTTATATTTCCTATCTAACTTTAAATATATTTCTTAAAAACTCAACATATTAACCGTGATATAACCCATGTAGTTCTAACGTATTATATTGAAATTAATTGGAGTTGTCGGTAGGCTGATAAGTCGTTTAGGTATTCAATACGGAACGGAAATCGTAAAATTTACCTTCATCCTACACGTATTTACAGATCCAACTATTTTTTAAATTTTCAGTCAGCTTTCCAAAAATCAAAAGTAAAGCTGCTTGATGGCCTCCACTTGTTTAATAAAGCGTCTGGCAGTTTTTTCTAGCAGGAAATCAGTTTTATATGGACAAGTTTGTTCAAGGACAAAGTAAAAACATGTGTGTTTTATAGGAGGATGACTTTTAAAGCTTATATAAAAATAATTTATTACTGAATGTTTACACAAATATCCATTTCCGGGATCAAGCTTCGATACGAATTTGCTTTCCAGGTCCCCGATAGAGTATGCACAAGTGAGCTGTTCCATTTACCTCCAATGTTAAAACTCCATCTACTATGCTCGTTGGGGTCTGCGTAAACACTAGTTCCCTAAGACTCCTCAGTATAATCAACTCCTGTCAAGCCATGAAGAAAACACGTAGATAAATCTGAATGATGACAACTCACAACCCATGACATGTTATGACATGTAATCTTAATCTGATATCGACATCAGTAATCCATGTAACCGTTGAATGACCGTTACTCCACAACTATTGAGTTTAAGACCATGGTGTCTTTACAAAGTTTTATCACAATACGTTTATCTATGGGTTGGTGCAATAAAAAAATCGTCTATTTAAAATGCATGTAACCGTCAATTGACCGTTACTCAATTTAGCTGTGTGGCATTCAAATGGCACTAACAATTAACCGTACCATACGTTTCATTTTAGTAAGAACACTGCTCACATCTAATTTAACTTATGGATGTTACATGGTAAAGTCATTTGGCGCCGCTGCGATCCGAGCAAGCTGATAGGTGATTAAGGTTCTCAAGTAACTGTGCAATAAGTATTTGTAATAATTTTTTTCATAAAAGTAACATTTGACTTCCGGAAGTTTATGGCAAATAAAGCCCAATAGCCTTACAACATTACACAATGTTACTGCTTATCAACTATTTCCTTACACATACAAATTAATTTTTCCCCCGCCAATTATTGATTGGAAGGATAATATTGTCAGCGGATATATATGAGGCGGCAGGCGGGTTCGGATGAATTATAAGGTGGGATCACGGTTGTTATGAGGTGGCAGGGTGAATAATCATGCATTGAACTGGGTGTGACCGGAATCCAAACGATCATGGACCATGTCGCAAAATGAGCTCTTTATACTTAGCAATGGCAAAAATAGCAATGATCCCCATAGGGTCCCATCTATGCAATTGTATTTACTGTCGTTTTTACCCCCAGAATTATTCATTGTAGCATTTTATTGAAATTTCCCACCATCACAAATGATCAATTGACACTTAATTTTTTTGGTAAATTTAATAACATAAATACATGCATTATATATATTAAGGAAAACAAGAAAATATATGGCCAACCGATATATTAAGCTAAGGAATAAAATGATTATATCAAGTTGGTTTTACATGGCCACAGCAAGAAAACTACTCAATTTAATTGTGGGTAATTTCACACATTGTATGAAGAATGTCAGTACACAACCGTGAAAAAAATCTTGGAGACCCATTGGTTGATGGAGCATAACCCACGCATGTTTGGATGTCCAAGTAAGAAAAGTCTGGGAACAGTGAGGCATTCAGTGTCTGATTATTAGTGTCCCATACAAACCGGTCTGTTGTTTGTGCATCACGTGCACCTAACCAATAGTCTATGGAAAAATAAAAAGTTTTTTTTTTCAAATTTTCAAGTTTACTAAAAAATAAGTTATATTGTGACTGGAATAAATAACTTACAATTATTTGTGGTCACGTTTTGAAAAGACTCGATGAGTTGAAGTTGCGCTGAAGAAGTTATAGTTGCCATTTTCATGCCAGCACCTTCACAACGCTCCTTTGCTGCTGTCCAATTCTAATAAAAATATATGAAGCTTGGTTAATATAACGAGTTATTATTAGAAAACCTTTCATTTTTCAATATCAATTTACCACGGGAATTCTCTCATAAAAATAAGTTTTTCCTTCCACAGTTCCAATAATGTCTAAAGCATCTGCAAAAAAAGTATTTAAAAAAATAAATTTAGAGTAAGTAAATTTTGTATTAATTTATTATCCCAAGCTGCTTACCTGTTTCCATTTGGGGTGCTGACGAAACCAACACTATTGCTGACCAAGCCATCAAAAAGATGGAACAAAGTTTGACACTGCTTCCAATCATTGTGTTGGGTTAACTTTGTTTGAGTTAATAAAATTGGTTATATTTTAAACTCAGATTGATTTATTTTATAATAGGAGGATAATTACCAGAAACCTTTTAACTTCAGTGGTACTTATTGAATGATTCAGTAACAGGAGAAGGTGCATTTATATAGCTCTGGTTAAAACGGTAAATATCGTGTTAAAGGTTTACAAAATAATAATTTGTGACGAAAGTGGGATTACTGTTTCGTCATTTAAAATATTCACTGGTGTCATTTTAATTTTTACGCGTACGTGACACACTGAAGTGCATTTGACAAATTAACTTTTGATAAATACGAAATAGCACAAAACAAACGAATGTTGCAAAGAAGTTTGACAAATTGTTTTTCAATTATTTTGGTACTTTAATTTCATTTCTAAATACTGACCTGTTTTATAATATATACAAAAAATGTAGTGATCAGTGAACTGCAGCTTTAATTTTTTTAAAGGTTGAACAGACTTATTGGTAGTTTACATATTGTAGTTATTCCATAGCGCTAAATTAGGTGACGGAGATTATTATTATGTTGATGCATTCTGTCCACTTAAATTAAAAATTATTCATATTGTCGAAATATTGCATCATTAATTCCATATGTCCATTCTGTGAAGTGTTGTTTGTTCCAAGTTTTTTATTATTATGCTGTCACTGTCAATTTAGTAAAAGTTGATAAAAAAAGGGGATTTTCATGACTTGTGAATTATATGGATTGGTAGTTTATTCATTATAATATTTTATCAGCCAATGCTATGTATAATTGGTTTTGCTTATTTGAGCTTTATAAAACGAGGCACATCTTCTGAACGTTGCTCATGACGTCAGTCTAATCTATCCATGCATGTTGATCGATTGATTTCGACGGTGTACATTTTTGTTGTTAGTGATGTAATATATGTCAAGCAACAAGTCACAGAAATTTGATTTTGTATGATGTCAGAAATTAAAGACAAGCATGAACAATAAAATTGAGTCGTTAAGCCAAACTTGCATAAGAGAGATCTCTATTTGTCTTTTGTAATTAAGTTATTGACAGCTATACATGTATTAAAAGCTTTATATGATAACACTTCAAATATCGTAATTTAGGAAAAAACATGCGAACAATAAAGTAGTATTTTAATTATAATTTAGATGTAAGTCATAGCAACAATGACGGAATAAAGAATTGTATGATTTTATGATAATTTTTACCATCGACAATAGTAGGTTAAAGTTACCCCATTGGAGTTTCAAAAAGTTTTGGTAATTTTTATTAAAATAAATGCAAGTTTATAAGGCAAACTTGAAAATTTATAATCAACCGATTAGTTGTACAAGGTAGTGGGATGATTCCAACAGTTTGGGCTTACCAGAAATTGTCAAACTACACATTTTTATTGTGAATAATTTCACACAAAACGTACAACAGGTCTGTACATAACCTTGAGTACAATCTTGGACTCTCTCCTGCCGTTGGAGCATAAGCAACGCATGTTTGGCTCTCCACCAAGTAAAAAAAGCTTGGGAACAATGAGGCGTCCAGTGTCTGGTTAGTAGTGTCCCACACAAACTGTTCCGTTGTTTGGGCGTCCCGTCCACCCAACCAATAGTCTTTAGGAAAAGAAAAACATTTGTTAAAAATAAAAAAATTAAGTTCTAACATGATAGGATTAAATAACGTACATTGGTTTTCGGTAACATTTTGAAACGTTTTCAACAGTTGGTATTGCGCTGAAGAAGTTATAGTTGCCATTTGCATTCCAGCTCCTTCACAACGTTGTTTTGTCGTTGTCCAGTTCTAAAAAAATATATAATTTAGTTAAGTTGACAATTAAATTTAGTAATTACTGTAGATATTTTGTTTATTAGCTTCAATTTACCGTGGCATTTTTCTCGTAAAAATAAGTTTTCCCCTCCACAGTTCCAAGTACACCTAAAGCATCTGTTAAAAATATAACATTCTTTTATAATTATTATGATTAGCTGGTATTCAACTACAATAAGGTATTTGAATAAATACGATTTAAAGTACTGAATTGATGGAAATATATTTCGCAAAGCTGCTTACGTGTTTCCATTTCCGGTGTTGACGAAACCAACGCTATTGCTGAGCAAGCCATCAATAAGATGGAAACAAATTTGACACTGCTTCCAATCATTATGTTAGGTTAACTATGTATTCGTTCGTTACTTAGTTATATTTTGAACTATCAGTTTTATTTAGATACATACTGGGATATTTCAAAGTAACCTTCAGCTTCAGGGTGGCTTACTGAATGATTCAAGAACAGAAGAGAAACATTTATATAGTTCAGACTAAAACAGTAAATATCGTGATAATGGCTTTAAAACTTTATTGCCATGAAATTGGAATATTTATTACATCATTTATTTTTAAGTTCAATGTTGTAAATTCTTAGACGTTCGGTAAAACATTGAATTATACTTATTCAAAAAGCGAGTGATAAATATTACATAAATGAAATTCAGTACGTTGCAAAAAAGTTTGACAGATTGCTTTTAAATTGTATTTTGTTCTAATTTCACTTTAACAAACCAACATGTTTTAGAATATATTTTAGTTTTTTGGCGTTCATCTACTTCAATAAATATATATTAAAATGGATGTATTATTGCTTGAGTTTTTTAAAGGGCTGAACAGACTCAAATGTAGATTATATAAATAATGTAGTTATTTTCCGTGCTACGGTGGGTCACGAATGTAAATATATCTACCTATTATGTTAAACATGCTGACGTTAAAACATTTCTATTGTCCAATAAATTACACCATTTATTCATGAGGTATTTCGGCATTTTGTGAATTGTTGTTATTTCAAGAGTTGTATATTAACATTAACCTGTTAATTTACTCAGTGAAATCTGATAAGAACTGGAATATCCATAAATTATAAGTTACACGAATTGGTAATATAATTAACAAAATACTTTATCAGTCGAAGATACTTATAAAAGTTTTTGCTTGTTTGAGCTTTGTCAAACGAGCCGCTTCCTCTGAACATTGTGCATATTGTAATTCAAATCGAGTCATATTAATCTTTGATTGGTTTTAATGGTCTTATCATTAATCATTAAAAAGACACTAGTTTTGGAGCTTAAACAGCAGCTTAACAAGTAAAAAGTCAGTTCTCGGTCAGCTTTACTTGCCGATTAAGGTTTTAGAATCCTTTTGTATAAATCAAATGAGCAAGTTTAATTTAAAAAAGTTCTCCTAACGCAACTCTCACTTAGACCTGTGTACCATCTGTCATACATATTTAATGAATATGCATCACAAGAATTATAATAAATTAACTACAACTTTAACTTTAGTTTAGATTTTCGGTTTAATGCTTAAATGGTCGAGAAATATTTACTTCATATTAATTTTTTATAATAATTTTGCAAATAATTGCTAAAATTTCAAAATAAATATAACACAGTGTAATTGTATAGGATAATTAGTTGATTTGGTCTTCTGGATAATAAGATGCTTGAAAATCTACAAGGTATCATTGTGAATCCTTTCACACAACACCAAACTATAAAACGAACACAACCGAGAATATAAACGGGGCCCTTGTAATGTTGGTACATAAGCTTTACATTGTTGATTGTTTCCGTGTGGAAAGTCAGGAAATACTGAGACGTTTAGTAGTCCCTTGTTTTGGTCAGGAACCAACTGTGCTGTTGTTGGGTCGTCACGTTCACCAATCCAATAAACTATTAAAACATCAAAATTTAATGATACATAATATGTAAAAGAAGTCCTTATAAGATTTGATTAAATAACTCACACAAATAGGTTCCGGTAACGTTTTTAAAAGTATCAAGAAGTTGAAGTTGCCTTAGAGATGCAATGGTTGCCATTTCCATACCAGCTTCTTCACATCGCTGTTTTGTATTCGTCCAGTTCTAAAAAGTATATAATGTATGTTGTCTGATTACAATTATCAGTTATTATTCGAAAAATATTGCCAGTTAACTTTAATTTACCATGTAAATTTTCTCTTAAAAATAAGTCTTTCCCTCCACGGTACCCATTTCACCTAATCCTTCTGTAAAAAAGAGATGCATGGATATTTATTTAATTTATTAAAGTAATTTTTGCAAAGCCGCTGCTTACGTGTTTCCATTTCGGGCGTTGATGAAACCAATACTATTGCTGACCATGTCATCATAAAGATGGCACACAGTTTTACACAACTCCCATTCATTATGCTTGAGCGACTATACGTCTAATTTGTTTTACAGGATTTTGAGAACAAAGTTAAAATTTAAATGTTTAAGAACGAATATAAAAAAAACACTTTATTTCAGTTCGGCTTATCGAATAAATTAGTTGTGGAAGCGAACACTTTATATATTACATAATATAGGCCGTTATCTTATTAGGATTAGGATTTTACTCATTTTTTAATGCCAAACAAGGTTATCTGCCAATCTGTTTTATCAACAATCTGCGCAAATGTTTTCTCAGAAAAGCTCATGAGTGTCAGTTCTCACAGGTGGGGATCACATCAAATTACACTTAACTAATTATCCATTGATAAATAGCGCAAGAGTAAATTAACAGCAAACCCGAAGTTTATCTTAGGATGAGTTACCCTTAGGTTGATTTAGTTGTACGGCTTGGTTATATTATGCCTTATTGGTTAAAATAAAGAATTTGGTCTATGATAGGTCTGTGTTCTTCGCTGTTAAAAAGGTGGAATAATAATTATATTAAAAAGAATATCTAAAATGCGATAAGAACCGCATGATTACAGGACTCCTAAATAAACCAAAGTCAACGTTTACCATAAGTTAGATGTGGACCAATACAAGAGCGTGATCAGGAATTATTTATGGTATAGTTTTACTATGAATATGTATCATCGAATACCAATATCAATTGACATTCTAAAAAAAATTGTAAACCGATTAACATAATTACTCAACTTGCAGACAAACAAGAAAATAAATAACCAATCGATTAATTAATCTAAGGAATAAGATGATTAGACCAAGTCGGTTTTACATGGCCACAGCAAGAAAACTACACAATTTAATTGTGGATAATTTCACACATTGTATGAAGAATGTCTGTACACAACCGTGAAAAAAATCTAGGAGATCCATTGGTTGTTTGGGCATAACCCACGCATGTTTGGATGTCCAAGTAAGAAAAGTCTGGGAACAGTGAGGCATTTATTGTCTGATTATTAGTGTCCCACACAAACTGGTCTGTTGATTGTGCATCACGTGCACCTAACCAATAGTCTATGGAAAATAGATTTTTTTCTCAAATATTCAAGATTACTAAAAACAAGTTATAATTCGACTGGAGTTAATAACTTACAATTATTTGTGGTCACGTTTTAAAAAGACTCGATGAGTTCAAGTTGCGCTGAAGAAGTAATAGTTGCCATTTGCCATATATTTAAGTATATTGACGCATTTTGTCCACTTAAATTTTAAATTATTCATATTGTCAAATTATTACATCATTAATTCCATATGTCAATTCTGTGAAGTGTTGTTTTTTTCCAAATTTTCTTTATTATATTGTCACTGTCAATTAAGTAAAAGTTGATAAGAATGGAGATTTTCATGACTTGTTATTTACATGGATTGGTAATATAATCATTATACTATTTTTATCAACCAATACTGTTTATAAGTGGTTTTGCTTGTTGGAGCTTTATAAAACAAGGCGCATCTTCTGAACGTTGCTTGTGATGTCATTCTAATCTGTTCATGCATGCCTATTGATTGATTTCAATGTTGAACACTTTTGTTGTTAGTGTTGTAATAATTTTAAAGCAACAAACGTCAGAAATTTAATTTTGTATGATTTTTTTACGCTAAACTTCAAGAGAGGTCTCTATTTGGCTTGTGTTATTAAAGTTTTCGAGACATGTGTTGAAAGCTATTTATGATAACACTTCAAATATCGCCATTTAGGAAGAAAAAAATGCAAACAATAAATTGGTATTATAATTTATCATAACTTAGATGTAAGTCATCACAAGAATTGATAATTAAATGGCTTTATTAAAAAAAAATTCACCAGTACAAATAGAGGGTCAGGTTACACCATCAAATGTAGTTCAACAAATTTTGGTATTTAATTTTAAGAAAAATTTTATTCAAATTTTAAAGGCAAACATGAAAATTATTAATGAACCGATGAATTGTGATAAGGAATATGTATGATCTCATCAAGTTGGCTTAACTAGCAATCGCCAAAAACTACACATTTTTATTGTGGATAATTTCACACAATACATAACACAAGTCATCACACAACCTTGAGTACAATGTTGGATTATCTCCTGATGTTGGATTATAAGCGACGCATGTTTGGACGCTCTCCAAATAAAAAAAGTCTGGGAACAGTGAGGCGTTCAGAGTCTGATTATTAATGTCCCACACAAACTGTTCCGTTGTTTGGGCGTCACGTCCACCCAACCAATAGTCTGTAAAATTGTAAAAAATTTGATAAAAAATAAAGTAATGAAGTTCTAACCTAATTAGATTAAATAACGTACATCGGGTTCCGGTAACGTTTTGAAAGGTTTTCAACAGCTGGTATTGCGCCGAAGAAGTAATAGTTGCCATTTGCATTCCAACTTCTTCGCAACGTCGTTTTGTTGTAGTCCAGTTCTAAAAATATATATAGTTTAGTTAAACTAACGATTTATTATTGGGGACCATTTTGTTTATTAGCTTCAATTTACCGTGTCACTTTTCTCGTAAAAATACGTTTTCCCCTCCACAGTTCCAAGTACACCTAAAGCATCTGTAGAAAATAATACATTCTTTTATAGTTCTCAATATTATTTGTTCATCTTCCACCACAATAAGTCGTTTTAATATATATAGAAGTTAAAGTAGTAAGAAATATAATTATATTTTGCAAAACTGCTTTACGTGTTTCCATTTCCGGTGTTGACGAAACCAACACAATTGCTGACCAAGCCATCAAAAAGATGGAACCAAGTTTTACACTGCTCCCAATCATTATGTTTTTGCGACGTAAGTTTATTTCAAATTTACCAGGATAGTATAAAGTCACCTTCAACTTCACGGTGGCTGGTGGCTTACTAAATGATTCACGAACAGAACCAAAACATTTATATAGCTCAGACTAAAACAGCTCATATCATGATAACAGCTTTTAAAACTATATTACCAGAAATTTGGAGTATTTATTACATCATCTCTACTAACTCACAGGTGTCAGTTTTTACGCTTGTGGTAATAACATGGAATTGCACTTATCAAATTAATGTGACAAATATCACAAAAGTTAAGTTCATTATGTTGCAAAGAAGTTTGACAATTGGAGTTTTTAATCTTTCTAAATAACCACATGGTTACGAAAATGTCCAAATTTATTCAACTATCAGCAACTTCAACACAAATTGACTAATACGGCTAAACTATTACACTAATTGTTTTAAAGGCTGAACAGATTTAATGGCAGGTTATATAAGTATGGTAGTTTTTTGGGTGCTATGGTGGGCATTGGAGATAAATGTATTTACCTATTATGTTGAACATATTTACGGTAAAATATTTCTTTTGTTCAATAATTACACCATTTCTCCATTAGGTCTTTCGGCATTGTGTGAATTGTTATGTTTACAAAGGTTTTTAAAAAAAACGACAATTTACTCATCAGCAGTTAAATTCGATAAGGACTGGAATTTAACTGCATTATAAGTTAGGCTGATTTGTAATATAATTAACATAAATACTTTATCAGCTTATGATATTTATAAAAGTTTTTGCATGTTTGACCTGTATAAAACGAGCCTTCTGTTCGTTTAAATTATGCTATGTTTGCATGCTGGTTAATTTAAATGGTGACCAATAATTGTACAATAATTAAAGTAATGGCTAGGAACAAATAAGGAGCATCATCCTTATAATAGCATGAGTTATACGATCCAGTCAATTAGAATTAAATTAAAGATTTAGTTTCGATTTTAAATTTAACTGCTTCATATTGATTTAAAATATTTTAATACCGTTCTTTTACAGGTTTTTATTTTACTACACTTTTAACACTACAAAGATTACAGATCGCTTATTCTAATGAAATTAACAAATCAAAGTTTGGACGGTTATCATTAAAAATAGATATATACCACCAAGACGATGAATAATGTATAGAAAAAAATGGTTTTGAGTAGAAATAACCAATAATCTACACATTTTTATTGTGAACAAGTTCACACAATACATAACGAGTATCATCACATCCCAATGAATACAAAGACGACTGTGTAGTTGCCAGTGCCCTGTAAGCTAAACACAACCGCATTACTGTAAAGTACGAGCTGTCAAACAAGTCGGATCTCACAGGACTCCTGTCGTTGTCCCAAACATACTGGTCCTGTGATAAGGCATCACGTCCACCAAGCCAATAGACTATAAGAGGATTTAAATATTTGTTAATTCGATTTAAACCAAAATTTACAGCATTATGAAAAAAAATACTTACAACTCATTCCAGTCAGTGGATAATTTCCCATGAGAAAGTTCAGTTCAAATCTAGATTGAACAGTAGCAAGAGTCATTCCAGCCATATTACAGCGACGTCTTGCTGATGCCCAGTCCTAAGAAATAATTAAGAATTTTCAATAAAATAGAGTATAAATTTCTTATTTTCATTTATTTGTTTTTATTTACCATGTTGGTTTTCTCAAGAAAGTAAGTCTTTCCGCCAATCGTTCCAACAACGGTTAGCTCATCTATAAAAAAAATAGTTTTATTTTTAAACTTTGATCATTTTTATTCAATAGGCGTATTTTGTTATAGAAATACTCACTTGTGCCCATTTCAGGTACTGGCGAAGCTACCACTATAGTTAACGACATCAAAAAGATGATACAAAATTTAACACTGGCCTCCATTATAAATCTGATTGAAATTTAAAACTGGTCAGCTTTATTTTTTAATTGGGTTATGGCGGTTACAGTGTAACTACTATCTGGGTTCCAAAAGATACTGACTCAATAACAGAAGCAAAGTCTTTACATATATCTATAAACTGCTTTTATTGACGTCATTAGTACAAAATTGAGTGGAAGTTCTATTCAATTTTTTTTGTAATTTATACAGTATTCTCTTTAGTTTGTATTTATCCAAACCGCTTATCAGTATTCAACAAGAGTTTCTCACATTCTGGCTTGAATGAAGAAAACACGCGTCTACCTTTTGCGTAATTAGGCACCAAAAAGGGCTTCTGTCATCAACACGATTGCGAAATCCACTGTTACCGGCATGTATAAATGGTTTTATTATTATGTCAATGTCAAGTTGTCAATTTCGAATAAAAGTGATGACAATTTTGTAATGTTGAATGGTTTTGACAGTGGTGTCTCTGATAGTAATTCAGTAAAGGGATTAACTTATCATTTCATATTTCAATTTTAAATGCTAAATACCAACCAGATAAGCTAAATATTATTTCCTTGTCTATTATATGTTGCTACGTCGCAATAATATTAATATTTCTCTGCATTGCTAATGCAAAAAGGCCTTTTCTCAATGTTTACATGTATAAAACTTCAATATATTGCGGCAGTAGAAATTAACGTTATATCTATAAATTTATTTTATTAACAATGAAAACGATGTAGGTTCATATACTAGACTACTTGTTCTGATTAAATTTTCGTTTCGACGAATTTCAAGATGATACTCATACAATTCAATGCACATGTTATATATTGGTACAGAAAAAGTAAAATGATAAAAAAATGATGCCCACAATGTAGTTTTTATACTTATCCAATTTCAGAGTGATACTTACTCTTGCCTGTGACATGCATAAAAGGTTTCTACTTAAATCAAATTTGGCAATATTTTATATTGTGCTTCATATCATATTACACGGTTTGTGTTTTAAATTGATAATTTCATATGCCAACAAAATTAATGATGTTTTTAATTTTTGCCAAAACAAACTACGAAAAAAACACCATTGAGCGTAAATGGTTTTTATTAAGCTTCCAGAATATCTTCCATATTTTTATTATGAACAATTTCACACAACACATTACGTTCTGACGTACAAGAATATGAGTTTAATACAGAGTCTGAGTTTGACATTGCTTTAAAAGAAAGACATGATCTTATTCTTGCAAAATTATAGTTGGTAAAGTTGGTATTCAGAGAGCCATTATTGTCATCCCAAACGTAGTGTGAATGTGATAGTGCATCACGTGCACCAATCCAGTATTCTACGACAAAAGTATTAAAAAATATTACCGTCTATAAAGCTAACTAACAATTAGAAAAATATAGATTTTTTAAACTTACCATCATTACCAATAGCATCGTGCTTACTCTGGAGAAATTCATGTTGCACTGAAGTTTTTATAGTAGCCATACGCATTTTACCTTCCTGACAACGCTGTTTCGCTGCTTCCCAATTCTATAACAAAATAGTCAAGTTTTTAAACTATTATTTATTAATATGTCTATTTAATTATAGTTCCACGTACCATGTTATCCCGCTCAAGAAAGTAAGTTTTTCCCTCTACCGTTAGTCCATTAATATTTCTGTGATTTTTTTGAAATCATTTTATGTAGTTTAATGTACCGTGTCATTTCGCTCAAGAAAATAAGTTTTTCCTCCTATCGTTCCTATGGCGCTGAATGCATCTATACAAAATACGTCAGTTATAATGTTTTAGTAATTTTTGCCAAATAAATTATTGATTTGATTAAGTGAGTAATGTAGAGGTTCTTACGTGTTCCCATCTCAGGTCTGGATGAAACACACGCTATTGTTGTCAAGGACATTAAAATTGCAACACAAAATCTTACCCTGGTCTCCATCATAATTTCAATTTTATTTGGAATACTCGGTTTTGTTTAGAAAAAATTAGAATATGGTTAAATTACTGAGAAAACTTGTAGGAAATACTGAGTGAGGTGATGGACAAACTCGTTATATATCCCAGTTTACAGTTCATTACTGAAACATTAAAACTGGGTGGCATACTAACATAAGTAAAGTACTTATCCAGTGAACTTTACAAAGTTGCTTATACAGTTTGCATTAAATCATCAAATCATTAAATCACCATCAAGCATCAAATTATTTTATCATTACATCTGCCAATCTGTTGTGACATTTACGCAAATGCACTGAAGTATGAAAGTGTGTCGAGCTTACGCTGTTTTTACAACACAAAGATCGGATGGAATATTAAGTACACATGTAAATTGTAGTCATGGCTCTATGTTATGAATTGGTAGTAAATATGCGTAACATTTGTTAATTCGAACAAAAGTTTTGTCATATTGATAGTTTGTAAAGCTTACCCGTTCTGTCACTCATATGATGATTGACATTGATTTGTTAATGTAGTTAAGTCAATTACATGCTATTATTGCCATTCCATTTTCCTTGGGGCATGGAACAGTCTGCCGGGCATCAAACTTCAAACTATGCGTACCGAAGAGTAAGTGTTGACAGCAGGAGCTTAACTAATGTGTTTGTTACTGTGCGTATTAAACATGCACTTAATATTAATTACGTGTCTAAATGAATGGTCATTTGAATGCATGGCAGACTGCGAGACCGATTGTCTATTACATCTGATTTAACCCAGATAACACCAGATCCTACCACATAGAAGTTGTAATTGTAATCCCGCTTTCTAATAAATGGCTTAAATGACGATGAACGCAGTTCTTATGAAGATAGTCGGTTTTTATTCAAACTATTCACAATTCTTAAACCACGAGTGCGCAGTAAACGTATATTAATATAAAAGTAAAGCATAGATTTTTATCTATGGTATCTGGTTCTATCGTGTTAATAAGTAACTAAATGTCTCCGACTTTTTAATACAAATCTAGTTTGACATTTTCAATAATAATTCGACACATGTTATTACAAAAAGCTTGAATTCTGGCGTATAGGTCTTTATAAGAAAAACTTTCGAACAGATATTACGCTTTTTACAT
Organism: Entomobrya nivalis; assembly: GCA_034695485.1. NCBI lineage: Eukaryota > Metazoa > Arthropoda > Collembola > Entomobryomorpha > Entomobryidae > Entomobrya > Entomobrya nivalis. Next base: position 878 of record JAQFZH010002776.1, on the reverse strand, counting down.
TCGAATTGGTTTACTAATTATATCTCATTAAAAAATCAACATCATTTTTACGATACGAATAATAAAAATTAAACTGACGAAACAAATCGAGTTTCATAGCGATGCACCGTCTCTAAAACCAATATCATAACGTACCTGAAATTGCAATTTATACAGGACTACTCTAATACTCTAATGGACGAAAAACACAATGAAATTTATTTAGCATGTATATTTTAATATTATTATAGAAATGGCAAACGATCGGCTTGAATTGTCGAATTAGTCATAACAATATATTTAAAGTCACAACTTTACTTCAATCAACTTGATTCGACTTTATCCTACGACTTATAGTTAGTAAAAACCTTTAGTATGTGCACCTGCGGCTAAGTTTGAAGTTCATATATTTAGAGAAGTCCCTACGCACATATGTAGCCAATAACTACAAACAAATATTAAACTTAGGTTTGGACGTAACCGCCACACATGCACTAACTCAAAGTTCAAGTTGCAGTAAAGCTGCCTAAAGTGACTTACATTTTTAGAAATCTTATACATATTAGCTTATACTAGTGAAACGTACGTTGCTATCGGGTTAAATATTTAAAACTTTGATCCCTGTATTTATTTGAACCTGTTAACTTCAAGTTGACAAACTCCTGCCCTTATTTTAATATCTTGAAAATGGACTGGTATATTTCTAATCACTGTGCCAACAGATGAACATGATAAAATGAATAGTGGCTTTGCTTATTTAAACAAACATTTTGGAGAGTGCATTAATATCTACCATGTATTTGTTCACAAATAACATAATACGAATTTTCACAAGGAACCGAATAAAAATGTGCTCTGTCTAATGATATAATATGTACTGTAACACAAGTTCGATACTC